>JAXLNO010001524.1:0-84016 GCA_038087875.1 Malacoraja senta
GGGCCCACTTGATATAGGGGGCCCACTTGATATAGGGGGCCCACTTCATCAGGGGCCCACTTGATATAGGGAGCCCACTTCATCAGGGGCCCACTTGATATAGGGGGCCCACTTGATATAGGGGGCCCACTTCATCAGGGGCCCACTTGATATAGGGAGCCCACTTCATCAGGGGCCCACTTGATATAGGGGGCCCACTTCATCAGGGGCCCACTTGATATAGGGGGCCCACTTCATCATGGGCCCACTTGATATAGGGGGCCCACTTCATCAGGGCCCCACTTGCCATCGTGCAAGCTGACACCCTGGCCAGTCCGCCACTGGTTCTGTGTAAATTGTCCCTCGTGTGTAGGGAGTGGTGGTAAAGTAGAATAACAGAACTAGTGTGAAGAGGTGATCGCTGGTCAGCATGGACTCGGTGGGCCGAAGGACGTTTCCATGATATATCTTCAAATGAGTCATGCTGTATCTTTTAGACCAGACACTTCACCATTGACTCCATCTCCACAAAGCAGCCAAATTAATCAGACTTTTGCCACCACAGTCACTCCATCATCTCCCTGCCTTCATCAGAGAAGATAATGAAGCTTGTAATTATTCACCTGAAACTGCTGTTTTCAGGCTTCTGAACGGTCTTTCCATAACTATGGTACAGGACAATTCCCCTCTACCCCATTGTGGGCATTGGACCTTGTCCCTGGAACTGATGAACTACAATGCTGAGAACTATATTCTGCACTTTTCTATCTTCCCCTTTGCTCTGCCGATCATACTCAAGTTTGACTTGATTATGTTTATTTATAGTATTATCTGATCTGATTGGATAGCAAGCAAAACAAAGCTGTTCACTATACCTCAGCGCATGTGACAATAATAAACCTAAAACTAATCTATTTTTTCTTCTTTCCTTTCACCCTACCAGTCACCAGAGGACTGAAGAAGGGTCCTGACCGGAAACATCACCTTAGTTTAGTTTCCAGATTCAGCATGGAAACTGTCGGGCCCTTCGGCCCACTTAGTCCATGCCGACTAATGATCACCTCGTACACTAGTTCTATCCTACACATTAGGGACAATTTACAGTAGCCAATTAACCTTGGGCAGTCTACATCCTGGGGGCTTGAACATTGAATTCTCCCAATTCTGCTAGTCCTTGCTGTCCCATCCCCTTCATCAGCCATCTGGTTGTCTCCTCCCCTCCCCCAGCCCTCGGGCTCCTCCTCCGCCTTTTTCCTTTTTTCCTTTCTTCTCCCCACCCCCTATCAGTCTGAAGAAGGGTTTCGGCCCGAAACGTTACCTATTTCCTTCGCTCCATAGATGCTGCTGCACCCGCTGAGTTTCTCCAGCATTTTTGTGTACCTTCGATTTTCCAGCATCTGCAGTTCCTTCTTTAACACAACCTACAAACTCGCATGTTTTTGGAATGTGGGAGGAAACTGGAGCACCCTGGAAAACCCACGTGGTCAGAGGGAGAATGTACAAATCAGGGTTGAACCTGGGTCTCTGGCGATGCGAGGCTGCAGCTCTACCACTGATCCACTGTGCCTACACCTATCCATGTCCTCCAGAGATGCTGCCTGACCTGCTGAGTTACTCCAGCATGTTGTGTCCTTTTGTGTATTAACCAGCATCTGCACTATCTTGTTCCTACTTTTAGTTGAGAGATACAGTGTGAAAACGGGCCCTTCAGCCCATGGAGTTCTCACTGACCAATGATCACCCCGTACACTGGTTCTATCTTATGCATGAGGGACAATTTACCGAAGCCAATTAACCTACAAACCAGCATGTGGAATTCTTTATTCTTACAGTAGGGATGCCAGGGTTAGCCTCGTTGGTAGCCATTAACCAATAGCCATTAGCCATTAACCAGGGGCCACAGTCTAAGAATAATGGGGAGGCCATTTAAAACTGAGATTAGAAAAAAACTTTTTCACCCAGAGCGTTGTGAATTTGTGGAATTCTCTGCCACAGAAGGCAGTAGAGGTCAATTCACTGGATGAATTTAAACGAAAGTTAGATAGAGCTCTAGGGGCTAGTGGAATCAAGGGATATGGGGAGAAGGCAGGCACGGGTTACTGATTGTGGATGATCAGCTATGATCACAATGAATGGCGGTGCAGGCACGAAGGGCCAAATGACCTCCTCCTGCACCTTTCTTCTACGTTTCTATGTAACCTAGAATGACATGTTCAGTCAGAGGGCCTAGGGAACGAACGAGGATCTCAAATATCAAGGCACAATCCCTGCAATCAACACACCATGCCCTTCCACTGAGCTAGTCATCTGCGGCATTTTAAGTTGATGACAGAAAGCAGAGCTGGGCTTTAACTATGGCCTGGAAGCGTGCCCCTTGCTCGCCCTTCAAACTCCGGCAGAGCAGAATTACAGCACTGACAACGACATCTTCCCCCATTGGGAAGGGCCTTTAAATCATCATAAGATACTTCACGAGGGGTGTTGGGGTTACTCACCAAGATTCATATCAGGAAAGGTGAAGAAAGGCTAGTGACCAACGATCTACTCAAGGTTAATCAGAACGCTGCCTGGATCAGAAGGTGTTAGCTATGAGGAGAGGTTGGTCAAACTTGGAGAAACAAGGAACTGCAGATGTGTTTAAGAAGGAACTGCAGATGCTGGAAAATCAAAGGTAGACAAAAGTGCTGGAGAAACTCAGCGGGTACAGCAGCATCTAAGGAGCGAAGGAAATAGGCAACGTTTCGGGCCGAAACCCTTCTTCAGACTGATCGAAATAGGCAACGTTTCGGGCCGAAACCCTTCTTCAGACCTTAGATGCTGCTGCACCCGCTGAGTTTCTCCAGCACTTTTGTCTACCAAGGAACTGCAGATGCCGGTTTACAACAGAAAAAGGACACAAAGTGCTGGAGTAACTCAGTAGGTCAGGCAGCATCTCTGGAGAACATGGATAGGGCAAGCAGTCTGAAGAAGGATCCCAATCCGAGACGTAACCTAGCCATATTCTACAGAGATGCTGCCTGACCCGCTGAGTTACTCCAGCACTTCATGTCTATTTTTGTAAACCAGCATCACAATTGCTGATCTTGAAAATGCAGAAACTGGGAATGCACTAGAGATTGGACCACATCTTACTTCTGTGCTGCATACACTGTAAATATTTAGTTGTTTATGGATACTCCTTCAACCAGTTAGGGATTTATCTCAGCTTGGTTTGGCAACAGCACTGCCCAAGTTCGCAAGAAATTGAAGAAAGTTGTGAATGGAGCCCAGTCCACCAGGGTCCCTCCTCGCACCTCACCCCACTCCCACACCTTGCCATTGACTCTATCTACACTTTAACCTGCCCCGGGAAAGCAGCCAACATAATCAAAGACCATTTTCATCCCGATCATTTTCTTTTTTCCCTTCAGTCAGACGATACATAAGCATGAAAACACATAACTCCAGATTCAGGAAGAGTTACTTCCCCACTGTTATCAGGCAACTGAACAGTCGTCTCTTAGGGTGCAGTTCCAATCTCCCAACCTACCACTGCACTTTTTAAAATCGGCACTTTCTCTGTAATGTAACAATATAATGCTGCAACACTGGGCTAGGCTTTTGGGCACCATATCCGAGGAAGGATGCGATGGCTCTGGAGAGGGTTCAGAAGAGGTTTACAAGAATGATCCCAGGAATGAGGAGGTTAACCTATGATGAGCATTTGCCGCCAGTGCGCCTGTACTCACTAGAGTTTAGAAGAATGAGGGGGGACATCATTGAAACATACAGAATAGTGAAAGGATCTATGGAGCGAAGGAAATAGGCAACGTTTTGGGTCGAAACCCTTCTTCAGTCTGAAGAAGGGTTTCGACCCGAAACGTTGCCTATTTCCTTCGCTCCATAGATGCTGCCTCACCCGCTGAGTTTCTCCAGCATTTTGGTCTACCTTCGATTTTCCAGCATCTGCACTTTCTTCTTAAACAGAATAGTGAAAGGCTTGGATAGAGTGGAAGAAGGAACTGCAGATGCTGGTTTAAACTGAAGATAGACGCAAAAAGCTAGAGTAACTCAGCGGGACAGGCAGCGTCTCTGGAGAGAAGGAATGGGTGACGTTTCGGGTCGAGACCCTTCTCTCAACCCGTAACGTCACCCATTCCTTCTCTCCAGAGATGCTGACTATCCCGCTGAGTTACTCCAGGTTTTTGTGTCTTTCTTGGATAGAGTGGATGTGGAGAGGATGTTCCCACTAGTGGGAGAGTCTAGTACTAGAGGTCATAGCCTCAGAATTAAAGGACATTCTTTTTGGAAGGACATTCGCCAAAAGAAGGAGATGAGCCTTCTTTGCCACAGAAGGCTGTGGAGGCCATGTCAGTGGATATTTTTTAAGGCAGAGATAGATAGATTCTTGATTAGTACAGATGTCAGAGGTTATGGGGAGAAGGCAGGAGAATGGGGTTAGGAGGGAGAGATGGATCACCCATGATTGAATGGCGGAGTAGACTTGATGAGCCGAATGGCCTAAGTCTACTCCTATTCCTTAGGACATTAAGACATGAAAACACGTACCTCCAGATTCAGGAAGAGTTACTTCCCCACTGTTATCAGACTACAGAACAGTCCTCTCTTAGGGTGTAATCCCAATATCCCAACCTACCACATTGCTGACCTTGCACTTTTTTTAATCTGCACTTTCTCTGTAATGTAGCAATATAATGCTGCAGCAGCATATTCTGCACTCTGGTATTTTTCTCTTTGCACAGCATTGTGCCTGTGCATGGCTTGATTATATTAATGCAAAGCATGATTTGACTGGATAACACCCAAACAAAGATTTTCACTGTACTTCGCTACACATGACAGTAATAAACCAATTCCAGTACCATTTGGGAACTTTGCAATTTAGGCTGTCACAGACATGTTACAAGCATTCAAAGATGTATTTCATAAATGAAATGACCAGTGAGATGTAGGCACAGAATTACGTAAGAGTTCGGGAGCTCATTGGCTTGCTGCACTGAGGATTGAACCACAGGGCAAGAGTCACATTCCTGAAGCTCACACTCACACGGCCATTAGTCTTTGTTTTCGTCCCTTAAGTGCAGTTGGTGTTTTGTTAGTGGTCCCAGTTAATCATGAATCTGAGTCAACATCAAAGCTAATAACGTTGAATTTAATCCTGGGAATTTACTCAGCTCAGTTAGTCATCATGTAGATAAAATGCTGAAGTAACTCAACGGGTCAGGCAGCATCTCTGGAGAAAAGTAATAGATGACGTTTCGGGTCGGAACGTCCCATCTGAAGAAGGGTTCCGACCCGAAATGTCACCTATTTTTCTCCAGAGATGCTGCCTGACCCGGTGTTACTCCGGCATTTTGGGTCTATCTTTGGTATGAACCAGCATCTGCAGTTCCTTCCTACAGATCATGTACACTAGATCGGGCAGTTTAAGAGAAACCGCGTTCTGCTGGGCGGGGTTGGCGTCGAGGTTCGTGGCGGCGTTCATGATCGGACCCGAGAAACGTTCGGATCGTCAGGGTCACCAATGTAGTGAGACCAGGCAGGTTGAGCAAAATATTCTTTATTAACAAAAACAAATGCTGGAAACACCACGTACCTAGCCTAGAACTAACGATTACAGCTCTTGTCGATGCGAGGAGCGCTAACTACTGATTACTCTCCAAAAGCCCGCGAACGAACCCCCCCTCCCCCCCCGGTCACGTGACAGTCCCGACCAATGACGAGGGTTCTGAATACCCAGCCCCACCACCAGGTGCCGCTACAAGAGGCTAATTAACCTACGAACCCGCACATCTTTGGAATGTGGGAGGACTTTTCTGGACTTTGAACGTTATTCCCTTTATCCTGTTATTGTACATTGTGGGCAGCTTGATTGTAATCTGGTATAGTCTTTCCGTTGACTGGATAGCATGCAACAAAAATGCTTTTCACTGTACCTTGTGACACGTGATAATAGATTACACTAAACCAGAGCACCCAGAGGAAGCCCATGCGATCACGTGGAGAACTTGTAAACTCTGCACAGACAGCACCTGAGGACAAGATCAAACCAGGCTCTCTGGTGCTGTGAGGCAGCAGCTCTATCAGCTGCACCACTGTGCCATCCTTTTTATCAGTATAATGCAAATAAAAATGATTTATCAAAATGCTTCATAAACAATAATGTACTTTTGACGTGAAATTGCTGCTGTAATGTTAGGTACACAGCAACCAAAATAGGACACAAATTGCTGGAGTAACACAGCGGGTCAGGCAGCATCGCTGGAGAATAGGAATGAATAGGTGACGTTTTGGGTTGAGACCCTTCTTCAGGCTTAGAACTAGTGTGAGCAGCTGATCAATGGTCGGCACGGACTTGGTGGGCTGAAGGGCCTGTTTCCACACTGTGTCTCTAAACCAAAAAACTGAACAACCAATCACTGCACATCAAAGGGTTAAATTGACAACTGTAAAAAGGTCAGTTACGCAGCTTGCAATGGGCTATAATGCTGTTTATTGTCCTTTGCTATCTTTAGTTACCTAAGGCTGACTTGAACTTGCCTCCAGCTTTCATCAACGTAAACTGGAAAGCTTATTTTGGCTTCCAACCCAAGGGCATAATTCCCGGTAGGATTTTATATAATCAACTGGGCAGCTGACAGCCAAATCCCAAATAACCGAGTGGGCAATTTTCAAACAGAGGATATTATTTTTCATTCTCTCCCTATTGGCACGCATGGATAGCGAGGGACTCAAATATAATTGGCCACTATTCAAGAAATCAGGGATTTCGTGTTCAGTGTACGAAAATTGCAACTGCATTAATTAACGCTAGTCAGCAGATGTACTTAAAACACCAATTTCCTCACATTTGAAACTGTCAAATATAACTTCTCCAACACAGCTCCCAGACACAGAATGAACTCACTATCGGGGCTTACAGGCTTGGGTTATAGGGGGAGACTGGACAGGCTGGGACTTCTTTCTTTGGTGCGTAGGAGGGGTCTAAAATGTCACCTTTATTACTAAAATCTTATTGAGGTGTACAAGATCATGAGGGGCATGAATAAAGTGAACGCTCATACTCTTTTCTCCAGGGTAGAGGATTCTAAGATGAGTGCGAACAGGCCAAATGTGAGAGGGGAAGATTTAAAAGGGACGTCAGTGGCAACTGTTTCACTCACAGGGTCATCTGTATCAGGAACAAGCTGCCCGAGGAAGCTATTGAAGCGGATGCTATTTATATGGGCTTGTAGATACAATAGAGTTTTATATGGATAAGAAGTGTTTAGAGGTATATGAGCCTAATGCAGGCAAACAGGATTAACAAGAATGCCGACTAGGTTGGCATGGACAAGTTAGGCCAAAGGGCCAGTTTCCGTGCGCTACAGCTCCATGATTCTATGAAACTGGCAATAAGCCATAAGGTCAAGTTTTAGTAATAAAGGTGACATAACCTGGTGCAGGTAGAATGGGATAACAGTAAATAGGATCACCTATAAAACCTTAGAGTTAACTCCTTCAGTGATAAGTTTAGTACGAGGTACCCAGGCTGCAATATGCAGGTAGCTGAAGAAATATCTCTGCTTTTATCAGAAGTTGCTGTGTCATGCGTCATGTCCTGTTTTGATTTCTCTGAAGCAGGATACCGGGCCTTCACCACATTTCTGTTTTTGAGAACTTTACTTTAGTCATTGGACTTTAGAGATACAACGTGGAAACAGGCCCTTCAGCCCACCGAGTCCACGCCGACCAGCGATCACACCGCACACAAGCACTATTCTACACACTAGGAACTATTTATAATTTACAGAAGCCAATTAACCTACAAGCCTGCATGTCTTTGGAGTGTGGGAGGAAACTGGCGCACCCGGAGAAAACCAATGCAGTCGCAGGGAGAATGTGCAAACTCCGTACAGACAGCCTCCATAGTCAGAATCGAACCCGGGTCTCTGGCGCTGTAAGGCATCAACTCTATCGCTGCGCCACTATGCCGCCCCAACTCACTGTGCAAAGATTGGCTGCTTGCTTCACACAATACAATATTGACTACAATATAGTCCTTTAGGATGCCCTGAAATGGAGTAATGGACATCAGAAGGCGGCACAGTGGCGCAGCAGTAGAACTGCTGCCTCAAAGCGCCAGAGACCCGGTTTTGATCCTGACTTCGGGTACTATTTGTGTGGAGTTGTACATTCTCCCTGTGATCACGTGGGTTTTCTCCGAGTGCTCCGGATTTTTCCCACATTCCAAAGATGTGCAGATTTGTAGGTTAATTAGCTTCTGTAAATTGTCACTCGTGTGTAAGATGCGAAAGTGGGATAACATAGAACTAGTGTACGTGTGACCAATGGTTACTGTGGACTCGGTGGGCTGAAGGGTATGTTTCCACGTTGTCTCTTAACTAAACTAAACTAAAGACGGTGTAGAAAGGAACTGCAGATGCTGATTTATACCAAAGATAGACACAATATGCTGGAGTAACTCAGCGGGTCAGGCAGCATCTCTGGAGAAAAGGAATAGGTGACGTTTTGGGTTGGTACTTTCTTCAGACTGAAAGATAGAGAAGGCCTGGACAAAACAGGGTCTGCGTAATGGGCATCACTCTTCCTGAGGTCATCTGTAGCTGGCCCAGTTTTATTCTGGCCTTCTCTATCTTTCAGTCTGAAGAAGGTTTCCGACCACCTATTCCTTTTCTCCAGAGATGCTGCCTAACCCGCTGAGTTACTTAGGAATTTTGTGACTAAAGGGCCTGTCCCACTTGGCGATTTTTTCGGCGACTGGCGGCATCATTGACTGATGTATCAGGTCACCAAAAAAATTGTGGCATGATGCGGCGTGACGACGTATGATGCGCAGTGTTTTTTCAAGTATCGCAACATTTATTTTGTCGCCGCTGGATTTTGAAATGTTCAAAATCTTTTGGCGACACTGATATGACGCCGGCAGTCGCCGAAAAAATCGGCAAGTGGGACAGGCCTTTAAACATTTTTTCATTTGCAAAAAAAAGGAGCAGCGTTATTTAGCATTAAGCAGATGGAAAACACGAGAACTATAAGTCTATAGTGAGCAGGTTGACGTTGTCTGACGTAGAGAGAAAACAGATCCTAATGATGTAATGGTCAGTCAGAAGGCTGCTCAGGGGCTTTGGTAGATGTGTCTCGTTATTAGTCAGCTGCAAGCCAACTTAATTTGGCCATTGAGAAGTGATATTTACATCTGACGGGAAGACTGATATCAGACCAACTCCTGTCAACAGGAGACAACTGGAGAGCTACATTTTCTCTCCCAGACTTTCTGACAGGCAGGGTGATTGCCACATTTAACAACCTCCCGACACCCCGAAGCTCAAAGTAAGAGATTCCGTTAACTTTAAATAGACACTAATCCATCCAGAAGTTTCACCAAGTTACATTTCAAAATATCCATACTGTTTACTCAGACATTTGTTGTGTGATCACTTTCAATCCCAATTCCATTGCACCACCAAACAAATATACAAACAACTCTTCATGTATTTTAAGTGTATTTCTGTAGAATATTTTATTGTCTGAGAATTATGGCTACTGTTATTCCTGCAAGCTATTTGCATGTAAATTTTACAGCAGTTTCAGAGCATCAAGGGTATTTTTTAATCAATTTACAGTCCACCCTCGTTATTATAATAATAATGATAATGGATGGGATTTATATAGCGCCTTGAGCGCCTTTCTAATACTCAAGGCGCTTTACATCGCATTATCCATTCACTCCTCAGTCACACTCGGTGGTGGTGAGCTACTTCTGTAGCCACAGCTGCCCTGGGGCAGACTGACGGAAGCGTGGCTGCTAATCTGCGCCTACGGCCCCTCCGACCACCACCAATCACTCACACACATTCACACACATTCACACGCAGACATAGGTGGGTGAAGTGTCTTGCCCAAGGACACAACGACAGTATGCACTCCAAGCGGGATTCGAACCGGCTACCTTCCGGTTGCCAGCCGAACACTTAGCCCATTGCACCATCTGTCGTCCCTTTATGGATCTCTTCATAACGGATTATGGTTATGGCGGACCGAAGCGTCCATTTGTGGTGATGGTTGGTTGGCGATACAGCACAGCAGAGAGGTGGCAGTGGAGAGAGAGAGCGAGCAGTACAACACTCTTAAGAGCGTTGCATTGGGCACACGCGGTGTGTTGGCAGCACACGCGGCGCTCAACGGTGCACCTGTCATCATGGCAACGTGTGCCCTGGTCACCTGGTAACAGCGTCAAGATCCTGTTGCATTGCCCCCATGAGGTGGGAGCAGAGAGAGCGAGTGGCATAAAGGCGGCGTGTGTACCAGGCCCGTCTCTCTGTGGGGCCGGGGGCTCTGCGACTCCCGGGCCTGTGAATTTCCCCTGGTTTAACCCACCCATCCCACTTCCAACCAGCCTTGGGTTAAATTAGTTAATATTTACCTCCCACACCAGGTTATAGTGGACAATCGGCAATTACAGACATCATGCCCCCCCCCCCCCATGGTCCATTATAAGGAGGGTTTACTGTATTCTTATCCCAGTTGCATTTCTTCATTATTAGCTTCCCTGAAGCCACATCTTGCTGCCTGCATTACGTGGGTGAGACTGATGCAAAATTGCCAACTGTTCAGTCTTGGCCATTATCTGTCCAAGTACTGCCTTAAAAAAAACTAATTAGGGACTAATTACTAATGGTTGAGCAACACACACACTGCTGGGGGAACTCAGCAGGCGAGGCAGCATCTGAGGAGAGAATGGACAGATGACAATTTGGGTTGGGACACTTCTTCAGGCTGATTACTGATGGTTTATCTCTGGTACTAAAAATTAATCATTGCAGGCCTGGAGGATTTTGTTTTGTTTTAGAGATACAGCATGGAGATTCAGCCCACCAAATCCATGCTGACCATTGATCACCAGTTCATACTAGTTCTGTTATCTGACTTTCTCATTCCCTACACTGCAATTTACAAACCTGCATATCCTTGGGATGCGGAAGGCACTGGAGCACCCATAGGAAACCCATGCGGTCACAGAGAGAACATGCAAATCCACACAGACACCACCTGAGGTCAGGATTGAACCCAGGTCTCTATTGCTCTGAGGCAGCAGCTGTACCAGTGTTGCCAATTGTGTTAAGAGATTTTAAAAATGTGATTTCATTTCTGACTATTTTTGTCCCCTTTATTTTCATTTTCTGTCCTAGGTTTGGCTAGGGCACAGAAAGCATTTTATTGGGATCGATCACAGCCTGGTTTGGAAACAGCTCCATTCGAGACCACAAGAAACTGCAGAGAATTGTGGACATAGCCCAGACCATCACACAAACCAACCTCTCTTCCATTGACTCCATCTACACTTCAAGCTGCCTTGGCAAGGCCACCAACATAATAAGGACCAGTCTCACCCCGGTCACTCCCTCTTCTCCCCTCTTTCATCGAGCAAGAACTACAGAAGTTTGAAAACATGTACCTCCAGATTCAGGGAGTTTTCCCCCAGCTGTCATCAGGCAGCTGGACGGTCCTCACATCAGCTAGAATGCGGTCCTGGTTTCTCTACCTTATTGGAGGCCTGTGAACAATCTTTAATTGGACTTTATCAGATTTCAATTATATATCTTGCTTTGAATAGTGTACCCTTTATCCTTTATCTTTACACTGTGGACGACTTGATTGTACAGTCTTTTTTCTGGTTAGCACGCAACAAAAAGATTTTCACTGTACCTCGGTACACGTGACAATAATAAACTAAACTAAAAAACTGAACTAAATTCTGAATTTGAATTCTCTAACATACACTTTTTTTTTCACAATTCCTGTTCTCCAAATTTCTCCATCTTTCAACTTGATCAGTAAAGAAGATATTTTGTGTAGGAAGGAACTGCAGATGCTGGTTTAAACCGTAGGTAGATACAAACATATGGAGTAACTCAGCGGGTCGGGCAGCATCTCTGGAGAAAAGGAATAGGTGATGTTTCGTGTTGAGACCTTTCTTCAGAGTTTCCCTCTTCTCTGAGGGCTTCACGTCTCCTTCTTACTTGATTTTCTTTTTAGATTTAGACTGAAATAGCTGCAGGAAGATTGTTTCCAACTGAAGGAACAAGCTGAAATTGGAATCATATCACTGTGCAGACCTGAGAGCCATCAAAGGACTCAGAACTATATTGGACATTGCAACTTCCTTAACTGGAACCCCATCAGCCATACCTTTCATCCACCATCAGTGCACTGTGGCTATCATATGTGATGTTTAAAAAATGCACTGCAGCAATTTATCTCAGATTCTTTGACAGAACCTGTTAAAGCGACACAAATGGCGCAATGGTAGAGTTGTTGCCTTTTAGCACGAGAGACTCTGGTTCGATCCTGACCATGGGTGCTGTCTGTATGGAGTTTGTACGTTCTCCCTGTGCTCGCATGGGTTTTCTCCGGGTGCTCCGGTTTCCTCCCACATTCCAAAGCCGTACAAGTTTGTAGGTTAATTGGCTTCTGTAAATTGTCCCCAGTGTGTAGGATAAAACCAGTGTACAGGTGATCACTGGTCGGCACAGACTCAGTGGCTGAAGGGCCTGTTTCTACTCTGTATCACTAGACTGAACTTCCTAAATCCAAGAACTCTGTCACATGGAAGGTTAAGGGCAGTATGGGATTCCCTTCCAAGTCCCATACTTTATGGAATTCCGCTCTTTGTTATTGAATAAAAAGGATCTGTGAGATTCCAGCTTCAGTGCCATCTTTTTTCTTTGCAGAGAAGAGTTAATAAGGTTTTTTTTAACAGCTAAGAAGAGATTTGATGGAAGTTTAAGAATGTTAAGGATTAAAATAGAGAAAGAAAGTCTTTCCGGTGTCTGAAGAGTTGATGAGCAGATGTCATGTGTTCGAGATGGCTGATCAAAGAACTGGAAGTGACAGGAGAGGTGGGGATTGGAGAGCCCTGTCTGATGGGTCAGATTCAATAGCAGCCTTCCAAACCAATTTGACAAATTGAAGATTGATCATTCCAATCAGATTGATGGAATAAATGTTCTCCGTGCTCAACTCATAATAAATGAGGCAGCTGCTACTGCCTAACCAAAGGTGATTCCAAAGGTTGGAAGTGTTTGATGGTCGAGGTGTAGTTACTGTTTTTAATAGTAAGATTCCAATTAGCTACAGGCACAAAAGCTAGCGTTAGAACATAGAACAGTGCAGCATGGAGACAGGCCCTTCAGCCCACAACATCTGTGCTGAAAATGATGCCAAGATAAACTAATCTCCTTTGCCTGCATAGGCTCCAAATCCCCCCGTTCCCTGTGTTTAATACATGTGCCTATCTAAAAGCCTCTTAAAATACACCAATTCATCTGCCTCCATCACCAGCCCTTGCAGTGCAATCCAGCTGACCACCACCCTCTGATTGTCCCGCACATCTCCTTTAAACTTTGGCCCACTCACTTTAAAGTTAGTCTTTGATTATTTCCACCTGAGAAAAAGATTCTGACTGTCAACCCTTTATCAAGATCACTACAATAGGTCAGCCATCATCTCAAATCTGCTGCCAGACAAAGATAGCTGCAAGATTTCTAACTCTGCAATAATTCAATTGGCTGAAAAGTGTTATACAAATTCAAATGTGTGTTCTATGTGTGAAGGCAGATGAGTCCAAACCATGATAAACTATGCTCAGTTCAGAACTGAAAAGGATGAAAGCAAATTCATCAAGAGTGTGCCAAGGACCTTGAGAAGATTCCAAGCATCCTATTACTCCTGAATGTTAACATGATTTAAGCCTCTGCCGTTATTGCAGGCACGTACATTCTCTGCAAATTCACACACGAATATTTGGTTGCAGTCGATGGGGCGTGCAATACTTGGAGAGTTTGCAGTGCTAAAGAGCCTTCTGGAGAGACAGAAGCAGCTGTGATTATTGTCCTTAGAGTAAAGGAGGTTCACCATATACCTTAAAAATTATGGGGGCACAAGCAACTGCAGATGCTGGAATCTCGAGTAAAACACAAAGTGCTGGAGTAACTCTGTGGGTCAAGCAGCGTCTGGTGGGAATGAACAGGATTTTCAGGTCTGGACTCTTCTACAAACTGATAAAAAACTTTAAAAATAAACTGGACCATCTGATAGAAGAATTAGAGATTAGTATACAAACTTAAAGCACAAGGTATTGGGGGTTCAGTATTGATGTGGATAGAGAACTGGCTGGCAAACAGGAAGCAAAGAGTAGGAGTAAACGGGTCCTTTTCAGAATGGCAGGCAGTGACTAGTGGGGTACCGCAAGGCTCAGTGCTGGGACCCAGCTATTTACAATATATATTAATGATTTGGACGAGGGAATTGAATGCAACATCTCCAAGTTTGCGGATGACACAAAGCTGGGGGGCAGTGTTAGCTGTGAGGAGGATGCTAGGAGGCTGCAAGGTGACTTGGATAGGCTGGGTGAGTGGGCAAATGCATGGCAGATGCAGTATAATGTGGATAAATGTGAGGTTATCCACTTCGGTGGCAAAAACAGGAAAGTAGACTATTATCTAAATGGTGGCCAATTAGGAAAAGGGGAGATGCAACGAGACCTGGGTGTCATGGTACACCAGTCATTGAAAGTAGGCATGCAGGTGCAGCAGGCAGTGAAGAAAGCGAATGGTATGTTAGCATTCACAGCAAAAGGATTTGAGTATAGGAGCAGGGAGGTTCTACTGCAGTTGTACAGGGTCTTGGTGAGACCACACCTGGAGTATTGCGTACAGTTTTGGTCCCCAAATCTGAGGAAAGACATTCATACCATAGAGGGAGTACAGAGAAGGTTCACCAGATTGATTCCTGGGATGTCAGGACTTTCATATGAAGAAAGACTGGATAGACTCGGTTTGTACTTGCTAGAATTTAGAAGATTGAGGGGGGATCTTATAGAAACTTACAAAATTCTTAAGGGGTTGGACAGGCTAGATGCAGGAAGATTGTTCCCAATGTTGGGGAAGTCCAGGACAAGGGGTCACAGTTTAAGGATTAAGGATCCTTTAGGACCGAGATGAGAAAAACATTTTTCACACAGAGAGTGGTGAATCTCTGGAACTCTCTGCCACAGAAGGTAGTTGAGGCCAGTTCATTGGCTATATTTAAGAGGGAGTTAGATGTGGCCCTTGTGGCTAAAGGGATCAGGGGGTATGGAGAGAAGGCAGGTACAGGATACTGAGTTGGATGATCAGCCATGATCATATTGAATGGCGGTGCAGGCTCGAAGGGCCGAATGGCCTACTCCTGCACCTAGTTTCTATGTTTCTATGATGCAGAAGTAACTTCCAAAAGAATACATAAAAGTAGGAAATTATACCCAGCTATGTGGCCAGAGCAGTGTTTAGTTTAGAGATACAGTGCAGAAACAGGCCCTTCAGCCCTCTGGGTCCACGTGGATCAGCGATCCCAGTACACTAGCGCTATCCTACACACTAGGGACAATTTACAATTTTAACCAATGCCACAAACTACAAACCTGTACCTCTTTTGAGTGTGGGAGGAAACCGTAGCACCTGGGGAAAACCCACGCGTCACGTGGAGAACGTACAAACTCAGTGCAGACACCTGGTCAGCAGACTGACAGCATCAGTCATGATCAAACCCAGGTCTCTGGCATTGTTAGGCAACAACTCTATCACTGTGCCATCGTGCCAAGTGGGCCAAACTGGACAGAATTCTCGTTGAGTTAATACCACCAGAATGGCTGCTTCAATGTGGGATCCAATTGTTCTGTCATAAAGCTGCGGTAACTTGAAAATGGATTTGGAAAATCCTCCGGATGCTCCGGTTTGAGTCTAAAGTAGTCCAAAGTTTCATTGTCATATGTTCCGAAACGGAGCAATGAAAGTCTTACTTGCAGCAGAACAGATACATCGTGCTCTGTAAACACCATAATAAACAACAACAAAAGTTCAGTATTTTTTTTTAAAATTCCACATTCAAAAGACATGTGGGTTTGTAGGCTAATTGGCCTCTGTAAAATGCCCCTAGTGGGTAAAGAGTGGAGGTAAAAGTGCGATAACACAGAGCTAGTGTGAATGGGTGATCGCTGGTCAACGGAGGGCCGAAGGACCTGTTTACATGCTGCATGTTTCAATCAATTAAATCAAACAAAAATCATGATATTCAATAATAATAGTGTACCCCGTTACATGCACCCATTACAAGAATAGCTTTAAGGTCGGAGGGGGAAGGTTACATGGATACATAGATACATAGAAAATAGGTGCAGGAGTAGGCCATTCGGCCCTTCGAGCCTGCACCGCCATTCAATATGATCATGGCTGATCATCCAACTCAGTATCCTGTACCTGCCTTCTCTCCATACCCCCTGATCCCTTTAGCCACAAGGGCCACATCTAACTCCCTCTTAAATATAGCCAATGAACTGGCCTCGACTACCCTCTGTGGCAGAGAGTTCCAGAGATTCACCACGCTCTGTGTGAAAAAGTTTTTCCTCATCTCGGTCTTAAAGGATTTCCCCCTTATCCTTAAGCTGTGACCCCTTGTCCTGGACTTCCCCAACATCGGGAACAATCTTCCTGCATCTAGCCTGTCCAACCCCATAAGAATGTTGTACTTTTCTATAAGATCCCCTCTCAATCTCCTAAATTCTAGCGAGTATAAGCCGAGTCTATCCAGTCTTTCTTCATATGAAAGTCCTGACATCCCAGGAATCAGTCTGGTGAACCTTCCCTGCACTCCCTTTATGGCTATAATGTCCTTCCTCAGATTTGGAGACCAAAACTGTACACAATACTCCAGGTGTGGTCTCACCAAGACCCTGTACAACTGCAGTAGAAACTCCCTGCTCCTATACTCAAATCCTTTTGCTATGAAAGCTAACATACCATTCGCATTCTTCACTGCCTGCTGCACCTGCATACCTACTTTCAATGACTGGTGTACCATGACACCCAGGTCTCGCTGCATCTCCCCATTTCCTAATCGGCCACCATTTAGATAATAGTCTGCTTTCCTGTTTTTGCCACCAAAGTGGATAACCTCACATTTATCCACATTATACTGCATCTGCCAAACATTTGCCCACTCACCCAGCCTATCCAAGTCACCTTGCAGTCTCCTAGCATCCTCCTCACAGCTAACACTGCCCCCCAGCTTAGTGTCATCCGCAAACTTGGAGATGTTGCCTTCAATTCCCTCATCCAGTTCATTAATATAAATTGTAAATAGCTGGGTCCCAGCACTGAGCCTTGCGGTACCCCACTAGTCACTGCCTGCCATTGTGAAAAGGACCCGTTTACTCCTACTCTTTGCTTCCTGTTTGCCAGCCAGTTCTCTATCCACATCAATACTGAACCCCCAATACCGTGTGCTTTAAGTTTGTATACTAATCTCTTATGTGGTACCTTGTCGAAAGCCTTCTGAAAGTCCAGATACAACACATCCACTGGTTCTCCCCTATCCACTCTACTAGTTACATCCTCGAAAAATTCTATAAGATTCGTCAGACACGATTTACCTTTCGTAAATCCATGCTGACTTTGTCCAATGATTTCACCACTTTCCAAATGTGCTGCTATCCCATCTTTAATAACTGACTCTAGCAGTTTCCCCACTACCGATGTTGGACTAACTGGTCTGTAATTCCCCGTTTTCTCTCTCCCTCCCTTCTTAAAAAGTGGGGTTACGTTTGCTACCCTCCAATCCTCAGTAACTACTCCAGAATCTAAAGATTTTTGAAAAATTATCACTAATGCATCTGCCAAAGTGATAATGCATTAGTGATAATGAATCTGCCAAAGCGGTTAAAAGCAGAGGTCTCGGGCAAGTTTAAAGGAGAAATGAGGGACAATTTTTTGCAAAAGGGAGTTTAAAAAAAAAAGGATAAAGACCCACTTCAAGGCACTGCTGGCAATGTGAAAGTGAGTAGCAGAGACAGCTTCAGGGGGTTTGGGGAGGAAAAAACATGAGGAAAGAATACAAGGATATGCCACTTGACCCTACACTAACATCATATCCTTGTATTCTTTTCTCCTCATATTTTCTCCTTCCCCAACTTCCCCCTGACCGTAAAGCTATACTCTTTAGTATTTGACCTGGGATAAAGATTCTGACTGCCTGTCCTATCTACCTGTATGTCTCTTGGAAGTTTATAAAATTACAAGTGGCAGAGATAGGGTTGCCTGTCAAAACACCTTCACCCAGGGTGGAAATACTGGAAGGAATAGCTTTGAGGTGAGAGGGGAAAAGTTTAAAGATGTGCAGAGCATTTTATTACACAGAGGGTGATAGGTGCCTGCAACATGCTGCCATGGGTGGTAGTAGTGGCAGATATGATACTGTAATTTAAGAGGCTATTAGATAGGCACATGGATATGCAGGGAATGGAAGGATATGCAGGCATTCAAATAACATGCAGGCAGAAGGAATAGTTTAAATTGGCATCATGTTCAGCACAGATCTTGTGGACCGAAGGGCTTGTATCTGTGCTGTGCTGTTCTATGTGAATTGTATTGAAAATGCATTCTATGAAACCTATTTCTGATTGAAGTGTTTGATATTTTTCATTTCAATCCTTTATCAATTATAATATCATGAGAGGAGTATATCAGGTAAACGCAGAGTCTCTTGCTCAGGGTAGGGGAATCGCGAACCAGAAAACATAGGTTTAAGGTGAGGGGATAAAGATTTAATAGGGTAACTTTTTCACACAAAGGGTGATGGTTGCATGGAACAAGCTGCCGGAGGAGGTGTTGAGGCAGGTACTATCGATACGTTTAAGAAACATTTAGATAGGTACATGGATAGGGTTGGAAGGATATGGGCCAAACACAGGCAGGTGGGACTAGTGTAGATGGGACATATTAGTCGGTGTGGGAAAGTTGGGGCAAGGGGCCAGTATGACTATGATTCTAATAGGCACACAGACTTACTTTCATTAATTTGACACTGGGACAGATTGCGCTCTAATGGGAGTAGCAGGGACCTACCACCACTCTGACATCTTTCAATTCCATGTCTGCAGACTGTGGCTAGGAGGTCAGAGCCAGCTTGAGGTCAGATTGATAGCTTTCATCTATGAAAGCTAGATATGGCTTCCCTCAAGCTGTAAACATGTTTAGTTTAGAGATAGAGCATGGAAACAGGCCCTTTGGCCCACCAAGTCCACACCAACCATCGATCGCCTGTGCACTAGTTCTATCCTACACACTAGGAACAATTTACAGAAGCCAAATGCTGACAATCCTGCATATCTTTAGGATGTGATATGAAACCAGAACATCCAGAGGAAACCCATGCAGTCATAGGGAGAACACACAAGCACCATACAGACAGCACACATAATCCGGATCGAATCCGGGTCTTTGGCGCTGTAAGGCAGCAACTCTACCGCTGCACCACTGTGCTGCCCTGCTCACATTGACTGTAAATTTTCCACAAACGCAAACATTCATCTCACCAGGACTCGAGGGCCTGAGCTTTAAGGAAAGGTTGGCCAGGCCAGAACTTTATTCCTTGAGCACAGGAGCCTGAGGGGTGATCTTGTGGAGGTGTATAAAATCATGAGGGGAATAGATACGGTGAATGCACAGTCTTTTAGCCAGAATAGGGGAATCAAGAACCTGAGGACATAGGTTCAAGGTGAGAGGGGAAAGATTTAATAGGAACCTGATGGCCAAATATTTTCATACAGGAGTGGTGGGTGTATGGAATGAACTCCCAGAAGAGGTAGTTGAGGCAGGTACTGTAACAACATTTAAAAGACATTCGGACAGGTACTTGGATAGGAAATGTTTAGAGGGATATGGGCCAAATACGGGCAAGTGGTACTAGCCTAGGTGGTGCATCTTTGTCTGTATGGGGTAGTTGGGCCGAAGGGCCTGTTTCCAAGCCATATAACTCCATGCTCTATGAAACACTGCACTGCTAGACAGACACATCATTCAAACAAGTTCAATGCTGTTACATACCCAGGCTGAAAAGGAGACTGGTACACTGACATGTTCCAAAATTAAATTTACATTAAATAGAAATGTCTAAGCTATCTTCAACACGGTTTGATAATAAACCTTTCATGGAATGTCATGACCTGGTCAAGAGTTTGATGGACTGCTAGTTCTTGCCGAGTTGAACTGGAGTTTGGATTTTTTTTTCTCCTTGGCAGTCCTGATATATTTACTGTACATGGATTTCTTGCTACCTGACTAATCAGCAGGCTGTGCTTTGTTGGAGTCAGTCAATTTTCAGATGTTAGCATCTATCACTTCAAGACAGCCACGTAACATAACACGATGCTATTAATGTGCCTGTGTGAATCTATCCCAAACAAATATTTCCCATCCAAACTTTTATTATATGTACAGTGGCTTGCAAAAGTTTTTATACCCCTTGAATTTTTCCACATTTTGTCACGTTACAACCACAAACGTAAATGTATTTTATTGGGATTTTATGTGATAGACCAACACAAAGTGGTGCATAATTGTGAAGTGGAAGGAAAATGATACATGGTTTTCAAATTTTTTTACAAATAAAAAACTGAAAAGTGTCGCGTGCAAAAGTATTCAGCCCCCCTGAGTCAATACTTTGTAGAACCACCTTTCGCTGCAATTACAGCTGCAAGTCTACCAGCTTTGCACATCTAGAGACTGACATTTTTGCCCATTCTTCTTTGCAAAATAGCTCAAGCTCAGTCAGATTGGATGGAGAGCGTCTGTGAACAGCAATTTTCAAGTCTTGCCAGAGATTCTCAATTGGATTTAGGTCTGGACTTTGACTGGGCCATTCTAACACATGAATATGCTTTGATCTAAACCATTCCATTGTAGCTCTGTCTGTATGTTTAGGGTCGTTGTCCTGCTGGAAGGTGAACCTCTGCCCCAGTCTCAAGTCTTTTGCAGACTCTAACAGGTTTTCTTCCAAGATTGCCCTGTATTTGGCTCCATCCATCTTCCCATCAACTCTGACCAGCTTCCCTGTCCCTGCTGAAGAAAAGCATCCCCACAGCATGATGCTGCCACCACCATGTTTCACAGTGGGGATGGTGTATTCAGGGTGATGTGCAGTGTTAGGTTTCCGCCACACATAGCATTTTGCATTTAGGCCAAAAACCTCAATTTTGGCCTCATCTGACCAGAGCACCTTCCTCCACATGTTTGCTGTGTCCCCCACATGGCTTGTGGCAAACTGCAAACGGGACTTCTTATGGCTTTTTTTCAACAATGGCTTTCTTCTTGCCACTCTTCCATAAAGGCCCGATTTGTGGAGTGCACGACTAATAGTTGTCCTGTGGACATATTCTCCCACCTGAGCTGTGGATCTCTGCAGCTCCTCCAGAGTTACCATGGGCCTCTTGGCTGCTTCTCTGATCAATGCTCTCCTTGCCTGGCGTGTCAGTTTAGGTGTACGGCCATGTCTTGGTAGGTTTGCAGTTGTGCCATACTCTTTCCATTTTCGGATGATGGATTGAACAGTGCTCTGGGATATTTTTTTATAACCTAACCCTGCTTTAAACGTATCCACAACTTTATCCCTGACCTGTCTGGTGTGTTCCTTGGGCTTAATGATGCTGTTTGTTCACTAATGTTCTCTAACAAACCTCTGAGGCCTTCACAGAACAGCTGTATTTATACTGAGATTAGATTACACACAAGTGGACTCTATTTACTAATTAGGTGACTTCTGAAGGAAATTGGTTGCACTTGATTTTATTTAGGGATATCAGAGTAAAGGGGGCTGAATACTTTTGCACGCGACACTTTTCAGTTTTTTATTTGTAAAAAAATTTGAAAACCATGTATCATTTTCCTTCCACTTCACAATTATACGCCACTTTGTGTTGGTCTATCACATAAAATCCCAATACAATACATTTACGTTTGTGGTTGTAACATGACAAAATGTGGAAAAGTTCAAGGGGTATGAATACTTTTGCAAGCCACTGTATGTCAGAGATCTGAGATATTTACCACTGGTAAGGACAAGATAGGAATACATTGGCTGTAGGTTCCCCTCAAAGGGGAGATGGCCGAGAACTTCAAGTTACTAAGTGTAAATACCACCAACAATTCATCCTAGTCCACTCGCATTGATCTACAGCCAAGAAAACACACAGATCTATTTCCTTAGAATGCCTAGGAAATGTTTCCAATAACTCTTACCAATTTTTACTGATGCACCATAGAAACTGTTCTAATCAGATGCATCACAACTTGGTATGGCTACCACTCTGCCCAAGACCACTAGAGAATGCAGGGAGTTGTGGATGTATCCCAGTCTATCACACAAACCAGCTTCACCAGCCCACCACCCCCACCCCCCCCCCCGCCATCGATTCCATCTGAACGTCACGCTGCCTTGAGAAAGCAGGCAACCTAATCAAGGACCCACGCCCCAGTCACTCTCAGTTCTCCCCTCTCCCGTCACGCAGAAGATGCAAAAATGTTAAACTTTTAGAGATAAATATGAAAACATGCCATATGGCCCACTGAGTTCATGCCGACCAGCAATCCTACACACTAGGGACAATTTTTCATTTTTGACCGAAGCCAATTAACCTACAAACTTGTACTTCTTTGGAGTGTGGGAGGAAACCAGAGCACCCGGGGAAAACCCTGGTCTGGCATTGTTAGGCAACAACCCTACCGCTGTGCACAGTGTCACCCACACTTGAAAGCACAAACCACCACATTCAAGAACAGCTTTTTATCAGACTCTTAAACGGACTTCTCATAAGCAAAGGATGAATTCATCTACCAATCTACCTTTCTGCAGCCCTTGCATTTTTTTAAAAATCTGAACTTTCTCTGTAGCTGTAACACTATATTCTTTTTCTCTCTTACACTACCTTGATGTACTACCGAGATACAGTGGACAACATGCAAACAAAGCTTTTACACTGAATCTCGGTCCACATAGCAATGGTAAACCAACGGAGCCAAGTCACATAGCTTCCTGACTTGGAAATATATCGCTGGTCTCTCATTGTCACTGGGTCTAAATCCTGGAGCTCCTTTCCCAACACTGGCGTGGAATCACCATCACCAGAAGAAATGCAGTGGTTTAAAACAAAGACTCACTATTGCCTGGAGACAACAGGCTGCAGATGCTGGAATATTGAGCAAAACATAACATGCTGGAGAAACTCAGTGGATCAGGCAGCTGTAATGTGTCGATTGTAATCATGTATTGTCTTTCTGCTGACTGGTTCGCACGCAACAAAAATACTTTTCACTGCACCTCGGTAATGGTAAACTAAATATCTGGGGAGGGAATAACACAATAATCTTCCTTCCACAGATGCTGCCTGACCCACTAGTTTCCTCCAGCACTTTGTTTTTTTACTCACTATCATCTTGCCAATGGCAAATTAGGGATGAACAATAAATGGTGGACTAGCCAAAAATACCCTGGTCCTGAATATGAATTTTAAAAAAGAACATGAAATGGTGTTATCTCTGGTGTACTGTTTCAAAAAGAAAGACCACAAAGGATTTCTTCAGAGAGAAATGTTGATTATGCCTTTAACAGTGCCAGGATGTCTAAATGCACATTACCATGTACTTTATAAGGTTCATTCACTGAAATAACATGGGAAATGGAGCAAATAATCTGGACATAGCAAGCTTGCACAAAGAGCAGAGTGACCATCAGATTATCTGTTTTAGTACAGGTCCACCTCCGATTTTCCGGCAGCTGGTGGTCCGGTCCCTCCTTTAATCCGGACAAAATCCCACCCCCCTAAGTTCCCCAAAAATGTGGCAAACTAGGCAGGTGAGGTGGCTGATCTCAATCTCATCGGGACTTGCCACATCGAATTTGCCACATGCCCAGGGCTCTGGAACTCCAGCCTGACTGAAGCCAACCAACTTTGCAGGCCCCCCAAAGCCCGTGACTCCTGTTAGTCCGGCAAAATAGATCATCCAGAAAGGCCCTGGAACCAAGGGTGCCAGAAAATCAGTGATGGACCTGTATTACTAAATAAGTAATCAAAGTTGACCAGAACACTAGGAATAGATCTCTGATCTTCTATGAAATAGTCCCCTGGATCTTTTGTAAAAGATTCCACTCGAAAGGAGCAGAAAAATTAGTTGGTATCCCTTGCCCATATCTCAGAGAAACATATCTGGTCATTATTCCATTTCACTTCAGTCCTTACATGCTATCCCTTTTTTTAGTGTCTGGTTAACTCTCTGCATTTAATGAAGACCTGTTCAAGATTTTTATTAAAAACATATTTGTCATTGGAAACTTTGTCAAGCATTTCACAACTTCTACATATACCTTTCTTTGTCTCCTCTCTGTCCACCTTCAACCAGACCAGATTTTAAACAGGAAATCATTAAATCAACCTGTCTTATCCTATCAGAGATATTTCCTTTATCCTTCCTCAACCCCTCCCTCAGCCCACAGCCCTCCTCTCCCTCCCTTGCCACAATGCCCCACCTCTGCCCCAAAATTCCGTACCCTCCTCCCGATTCCATCCCAGGTTTTTGATAAACGGATAGAATTGTTTTCGCCCGTCCTATTTCGATGTTATTAATATATTCGGCTGCCCAGTTGGGCACTCAGAAATCCTGGTCGCTGGTGGGAAGAGTCGGGCTGTGCTTCCATGTATAAAACACACCTGTTGTCAGCCTTGTCACTAACCCATCATGTAGCTAGCAAAAAAAAAAACTAACTTGCAATCCACATCCACCCACAGTGATACTGAGAAAGGGGACTGCACAGTTAGTGTCCAGGTCAGATTTCTCCCTCATAACTACGGCCCGTATTTTTATCTGGTATGACGATTATGCGTCTGCAAATGCATCTATTGCTAGAGAAGAGATCACTGTACTTGTTTAATTGTGGGTCTCACTGACTTTACCGATGAGAGTGGACGAGGTTGTATTCTTGGCACCCGACAGTCTCTGTTCCCCCATAAAACTGTTCCTCAACCCTGTTAAATTATTTCTAATTTATCTATTTTGGGAAATTATGAAGTTAATGCTGAAATTACATCGCCTAGTGACCCCCCCCCCCCAAAATACCTCAGATATGCAGACTTCCCAATTGACACGTTCTCTAACATCAGAGGACAACTGCATGTTTAGAAAAATCATATTAGTATAATTAACGTATATATATATTATGTATATATATACTGTATATATATGTATGTGTGTGTGTGTGCTTATTATAAATTAGCATGCATATATTTGATTACAGTTGCAAAAACACAATAGCAGTGGAGTAACTCTGCGGGTCTGGCAGCATCTCTGGAGAACATGGATAGGCAACGTTTTTGGTCGGGACCCTCCTTTGGACTTCAATTATTGCTTCCAACTAATTTTAATCGCACATGTAATGTAAAATGTCTGGATATTTGCTGACAAAATTTAAGGTGCCTGGAATGCGCTGTGAGGGGTGGTGGTGGAGGCAGATACGATAGTGGAATTTAAAAGCTTTTAGGTATCCACATGGATATGTAAGGAATGGTGGGATATGGATCACATGAAGGGAGAGGATATTAGTTTAACTTGGCAGCATGTTCAGCACAGAGAACGTGGGCTGAAGGGCCTGTCCCTGTGCTGTACTCTATATTACTTTCCTGCAATAAACAATCCAGTTCTGTAGTTGAATTCTACTTCTTCCTCGTGTCTGGCCATCTTCCATCTCTTTCCGGTCGGTCAGTGACGGTTGACGGTCGGTGGTTGCAGAATTGGCTACTTCAGTCACTGTGGTACAGTTTCTGTCGTCAGCATTGCCCGGGATGCGCCACGTGGAGGCTTCTGCTTGCATCCCTGTAGTTGAATTATACAGAGCAACCACTCAAAAGAAAGGTTTTATTTATATTGAACATTAACTGTGGCACTGGAATAATCCCTTGGTCACAGAAGTCAGAGTCCAGTGGCATGACTGGTGACTTCTTTGGCTGCGATGGATAACGAGATCTTCTTCTATTCTGGCCATTTTGGTCCACTTGCCTTGTGCAAAGGTTTCTGCTTGATGACAATTCTTCCCCTGTGTACTTCCCTCCATCTGTGCTTGTCCACCTTATTCTAAAGTCCCTCCTTCCTGTTCACATCGACCTCCCCAATTCTGCAACCACCGACCGTCAACCGTCACTGAGTTAGTCCTACATGTTCTCCACTCTCCGGCGGAAAGGGGTTCTTCCAAATTCCCTGCAATGTTCATTAGTGACCATGTGATATTAGTGGTCCCAGATTCAGTGGAACCCGGGGACATAGGTTTAAAGTGAGAAGAGAACCCGAGGGATAACTTTTTCACACGGAGGGTGGTGGGTATATGGAATGATCTGCCAGAGGAGATGGTTCAAGTAGGTACAATAATAACGTTGAAAAGACATTTGGACAGGTAAATGAAAGGGAAGTTGTTTTGGGGAATGCAGTTAGAGGTACTACCATGATGTTTAAGAGACATTTGGACAGGATAGGTTTAGGTTAGTGGGCAGGTGGGACTGGTGTAGTTGGGGAATGCTTCGTGGGCAAGTTGGGCCGAACGGCCTGTTTCCACGCTGTATTACACAATGAATTTAGCGAAACATGGGCAAATGGGTCTAGCTTAGATGGGGCATCTTGGTCAGCATAGACGAGTTGGGCCAAAGGTCGGTGCTCTGACTCTCTCTCTTTGACATGTCTTATGTGTTCCTCAGTGCACAGCTGGGTAGCCTTCCTGGATGTTGAGCAAAACACAAAGTGCTGGAGGAATTTAGAAGTCTGAGGAGGGAAAAGGACAAATGACATTTTAGGTTTGGACCCTTCTTTAAATTCCTGGTTGTTGAATCACGCTATTGAATTCCTCCATCTAGCCCAACAGAACATTCTTTGTACATTAGGGTGAACAAGCCCGTATCTTACTCAGGGTCGTAGACTCGTGGGCTACTCTCACCACGATTAGCCAACGTGGTACATTGTGCTGACCAACACAAGAATGCTGAAAATCAGGTAGGGACCTACAATGGACAAGCAGCCAGACAGGGACTTGTCAGGTACCCCTCCCCAACCAGACATTGTACCTTGAGAAGATTGGGTAGTTTACAATCCAATGATATGAACATTGAAAGACACAAAGTACTGCAATAACTCAGCGGGTCAGGCAGAATGAGATGGTCTTGAGATCGTGGATAAATGACGCTTTCGATCGGGACCCTTCTTCAGATTGATTGTGAGGTGGGGGGGGGAGAAAGCTGGAAGAAAGCCTGGTAGGTTATAGGCGGAAGATAGACACAAAAAGCTGGAGTAACTCAGCAGGATAGGCAGCATCTCTGCAGAGAAGGAATGGGTGACGTTTCGGGTCGAGACACTTCTGGGTACAGGTGAAGGTGAGTTTTGTCAGGCAGATGGTTAGACAAAGGCCAGAGGTGAAAATTATATTCTCCAATTTTTGGTAAATTAAACCTTCCCCCACATCCCCGTATCCCACCTGACTGCATCTATTTCTCCCTTCAGCCCCCCTTACATTCATTTCTCTAGCTTCACAATTTGCAACTCTATTAACCTTTTTCCTTACACCTTGTTTTCATCTCTGGCCTTTGTCCAAATTACCTGCCTATCAAAAAAGCCCGTTCACCTATTACCTGACAGCTTTGTTGTGCCTCCCTCCCCACAATTAATCTGAAGGGTCCTCAGCGGAACCATCTGCTGTTCGGAGGTGTTACATAGATACATAGATACATAGAAAATAGGTGCAGGAGTAGGCCATTCGGCCCTTCGAGCCTGCACCGCCATTCAATATGATCATGGCTGATCATCCAACTCAGTATCCCGTACCTGCCTTCTCTCCATACCCCCTGATCCCTTTAGCCACAAGGGCCACATCTAACTCCCTCTTAAATATAGCCAATGAACTGGCGTCAACTACCCTCTGTGGCAGAGAGTTCCAGAGATTCACCACTCTCTGTGTGAAAAAGTTTTTCCTCATCTCGGTCTTAAAGGATTTCCCCCTTATCCTTAAGCTGTGAGTTACTCCAGCACTTTATTTCCTTTTATGATGCTAAGGATGGTTATTGGACATAATCCATATGCCACCTTATCCACACATCTCAACGACATGCAGGCTTGTATGTTAATTGGCCACTGTGAATTTTTCCCTGGTGCAAGGAGTGGATGAGAAAGTGGGATAACATAGAACTAGTGTGAATGGGTGATCAATCGTCGGCGTGGATTCGATGGGTCGAAGAGCCTGTTTTCGTGCTGTATCTCTAAACTTCATTGGTTCTATAGTGCTTTGGGGTGTCCTCGGACAAGGTGGGAACACAAGGCTGCCAATTTCAAAGTAAAACCTAGAAGAAGGATCCTAACTCTAAATGTCGCCTCTCCATGTTCTCCAGAAATGCCTGTTACTAATGTATGAGAAGTTTTTGAAGACTCTGGGTCTGTACTCACTGGGGTTTAGAGAATGGGGGGGGGGGGGGTCTCATTGAAACCAAGCAAATAATTAAGACCTGGACAGATTAGATGTGGAGATGTTTCTAGTAGTGGGAGAGTCTAGGACCAGAGGGCACAGCCTCAGAATACAAGGATGTACCTTCAAAATACAGAGAAAGGTTGAACAAGATAGGTCTTTATTCTTTGGAGCGCAGAAGGTTAAGGGGGGACTTGATAGAGGTCTTTAAAATTATGAAAGGGATAGACAGAGTTGATGTGGATAAGCTTTTTCCATTGAGAGTAGGGAAGATTCAAACAAGAGGACATGATTTGAGAGGGACAAAAGTTTGGGGGTAACATGAGGGGGAACTTCTTTACTCAGAGAGTGGTAGCTGTGTGGAATAAGCTTCCAGTGGAAGTGGTGGAGGCAGGTTCGATTTTTATCATTTAAGAATAAATTGGATAGGTATATGGACGGGAAAGGAATGGAGGGTTATGGTCTGAGTGCAAATATGTAAGGAGATAGCAGATATTAGTAGTAAGCACAAGGTAGTGATTGTGGGAGATTTCAATTTTCCACACATAGACTGGGAAACACATTCTGTAAAAGGGCTGGATGGTTTGGAGTTTGTAAAATGTGTGCAGGATAGTTTTTTGCAGCAATACATAGAGGTGCCTACTAGAGAAGGGGCAGTGCTGGACCTCCTGTTAGGAAATGAGACCGGGCAGGTGGCGGAGGTAAGCGTTGGGGAGCACTTCGGGTCCAGTGATCACAATACCATTAGTCACTATAGAACCATTAAAGACCCCTCCCACCCCAACCATGGACTGTTTGCCCTCCTCCCATCAGGGAGGCGGTACAGGAGCCTCAGGTCTCGTACCAGTAGGATGAGGAACAGCTTCTACAATTATACCGTCGCATTGCTGAACTCGGAGTCCCGCCGATAGATTCCTCCGGTCCCTCCGTCCCCATTGTTAATTATTCTGTATTTTTGATTATTCTGTATCCTCTTTTTTTTTTTAAAATTTTTATATTGCACTACTACTACGGACTGATGCAAAACTGCATTTCGTTGTACCCATACTCAGTATTTGTGCAATGACATTAAAGTTGAATTGAATTGAATTGAAGTTTCAATATAATTATGGAGAGGGTCAGAACTGGACCTAGGGTTGAGATTTTTGATTGGAGAAAGGCTAACTTTGAGGAGATGTGAAAGGATTTAAAAGGAGTGAATTGGGACATGTTGTTTTATGGGAAGGAGGTAGAAGAGAAATGGAGGACATTTAAAGGTGAAATTTTAAGAGTACAGAATCTTTATGTACCTGTTCGGTTGAGAGGAAATAGTAAAAATTGGAAAGAGCCATGGTTTTCAAGGGAAATTGGACACTTGGTTCGGAAAAAGAGAGATCTACAATAATTATAGGCAGCATGGAGTAAATGAGGTGCTTGAGGAGTATAAAGAATGTAAAAAGAATATTAAGAAAGAAATTAGAAAAGCTAAAAGAAGATATGAGGTTGCTTTGGCAAGTAAGGTGAAAGTAAATCCAATGGGTTTCTACAGCTATATTAATAGCAAAAGGATAACAAGGAATAAAATTGGTCCATTAGAGAGTCAGAGTGGACAGCTATCTGCAGAGCCAAAAGAGATGGGGGAGATACTGAACAATTTCTTTTCTTCGGTATTCACCAAGGAGAAGGATATGGAATTATGTGAGGTAAGGGAAACAAGCAGAGTAGCAATGGAAACTATGAGATTCAAAGAAGAGGAGTGGACACTTTTGAAAAAGATGAAAACGGATAAGTCTCCAGGTCCTGACAGGATATTCCCGAGGACATTGAGGGAAGTTAGTGTAGAAATAGCAGGGGCTATGACAGAAATATTTCAAATGTCATTAGAAACGGGAATAGTGCCGGAGGATTGGCGTACTGCGCATGTTGTTCCGTTGTTTAAAAAGGGTTCTAAGAGTAAACCTAGCAATTATAGATCTGTTAGTTTGACGTCAGTGGTGGGCAAATTAATGGAAAGGATACTTAAAGATAATATATATAAGCATCTGGATAAGCAGGGTCTGATTAGGAACAGTCAACATGGATTTGTGCCTGGAAGGTCATGTTTGACTAATCTTCGAAGGTCATGTTTGACTAATTTTTCGAAGAGGTTACTAGGGAAATTGATGAGGGTAAAGCAGTGGATGTTGTCTATATGGACTTCAGTAAGGCCTTTGACAAGGTTCCTCATGGAAGGTTGGTTAAGAAGATTCAATTGTTGGGTATTAATGGTGGAGTAGCAAGATGGATTCAACAGTGGCTGAATGGGAGATGCCAGAGAGTAATGGTGGATGGCTGTTTGTCAGGTTGGAGGCTGGTGACTAGTGGGGTGCCTCAGGGGGTCTGTGTTGGGTCCACTGTTGTTTGTCATGTACATCAATGATCTGGATGATGGTGTGGAAAATTGGATTAGTAAGTATGCAAATGATACTAAGATAGGTGGTGTGGTGGATAATGAAGTAGATTTTCAAAGTCTACAGAGAGATTTAGGCCATTTGGAAGAGTGGGCTGAAAGATGGCAGATGGAGTTTAATGCTGATAAATGTGAGGTACTACATCTCGGCAGGACAAATCAAAATAGGACGTACATGGTAAATGGTAGAGAATTGAGGAATGCAGTTGAACAGAGGGATCTAGGAATAACTGTGCATAGTTCCCTGAAGGTGGAATCTCATGTAGATAGGGTGGTAAAGAAAGCTTTTGGGGTGCTGGCCTTTATAAATCACAGCATTGAATATAGAAGTTGGGATGTAATGTTAAAATTGTACAAGGCATTGGTGAGGCCAATTCTGGAGTATGGAGTACAATTTTGGTCGCCTAATTATAGGAAGGATGTCAACAAAATAGAGAGAGTACAGAGGAGATTTACTAGAATGTTGCCTGGGTTTCAGCAACTAAGTTACAGAGAAAGGTTGAACAAGTTAGGTCTTTATTCTTTGGAGCGCAGAAGGTTAAGAGGGGACTTGATAGAGGACTTTAAAATTATGAGCGGGTTAGACAGAGTTGACGTGGATAAGCTTTTTCCATTGAGAGTAGGGAAGATTCAAACAAGGGGACATGACTTGAGAATTAAGGGACAGAAGTTTAGGGGTAACATTAGGGGGAAAATCTTTACTCAGAGAGTGGTAGCTGTGTGGAATGAGCTTCCAGTGGAAGTGGTGGAGGCTGGTTCGATTTTATCCTTTAAAAATAGATTGGATGGGTATATGGACGGGAAAGGAATGGAGGGTTATGGTCTGAGTGCAGGTAGATGGGACTAGGGGGAAGTTTTATTTTTTATTTTTTTAATAATAATAATAATAATGTTCGGCACGGACTTGAAGGGCCGAGATGGCCTGTTTCCGTGCTGTAATGGTTATGTGGAGTGCAGGTAGATGGGACTCATGTGAGAGTAAGTAGAAGGGCCGAGATGGCCTGTTTCCGTGCTGTGATTGTTATATGGTTGAGGAGGAGGAATTTATTTAACCAAAGGCTGGTGAATCTGCGGAATTCATTACCACAGATGGCTGAGGAAGCTGAGACATTGGGTATTTTAAGGCAGAGATTGGTTGGTTCTTGATTAGGAAGGGCGTGAAAGGTTACGGGTAGAAGGCAGGAGAATGGCGTTGAGAGGGATAGACCAGCCATGATTGAATAGACAGAATGGCCTAATTCTGCTCCTATGTTTTATGGCCTTACTCGAGCACTTTTCTGGTCATTCCTCCCCTGGTTGCTTGCCCGTGTATTGTTGCGGAGTTTCAGATATCAGATGTTAAAAGTCGGCTTCATCCATGACTTCCGTTTCTCATTGGCCGCGATCCTCCTCGGCGACCCCTCCCCTCGCGATCTCATTCTCATAATGAGCGAGTGTAGTGGCCAGTTTAAAATAGTACTTTATTCAATCGGCATAACTGACGCATAGCCTATGAATAGTTATAGTTATGACCCAGTGAGGCTTGTTCAATGAAGCGCCACGAACAAAAAGCAAGCGAAACTCCAAGTGCAGCTTATTTGCTGCCCACCTCAACCCGCATCCGCCGGAGTCAATGGATTCACACCCAGCCACAAGCGAACGGCGCTCAGTTTTGGCATTGTGAGTTTTTCTCTCCCTCGATCAGCTATGCTGCTATGGTGTGTATCTCTGATTAGCATCATGTGTATCCGATTGGTGTCCATCCCGAATAGCAGGCCGTTACTGCTGTTAATCGAAGGTAAAACACCTCTTGCCGCACACAATCAAATATGAATCGGGGTTAAATTAGTCATTTGCATTGCTCCATTAATGCACTGGAGGATTTAGATTATTGTAGGTTACTGCATATTGCAATTGGAAACTTTGAATTAAAATCGCATCAACACATTTGAGATGGCATCGACAACAAACGTTTGGATAGACATGTGGAAGTGCAGGGAATGGAGGATGGTAGGTTATGTGATGGTCTTGGCATCATGTTCGACATAGACATTGTGGGCCGAAGGGCCTGTTCTATTAACTCATCAGTCAGACTGTCCATTTTCTCCACAGATGCTGCCTGACCCGCAGGGTTCCTCCAGCACTTTGTGTTTTGATCAAGATTCCAGCATCTGCAGTTTTTTCTATCTGCAAACAATAAATTGCTTCGGCTACAGACCCCGCAGGTGGTATAGTGGAGACACAAGGAACTGCAGATGCTGGAATCTTAAGCAATGCGCAAAGTGCTGGAGGAACTGAGCGGGTCAGGTAGCGTCGGTGGAGTGAATGGACAGGCGACGTCTCGGACTAGACCCTAACCTTCAGGGTCAGATTAATTAGTCTGAAGAAGGGTCCCGGCCAGAAACATTGTCTATCCATTCCCCGCATAGATGCTGCTTGACCCGCTGAATTCCTCCACCAAGTTGTGTTTTGCTGGTTCGTGATATAATTGAGTTCTAACATACTGTGAATCAAAACTTACAGCGGTGACAATTAATCATTAAATGTTCGCCGCAGCGTTGATGACACATGTTTAAAAAGTGGTAATCAAACCGGTTTAATTTGTATAAGCGGCTCCTCTGTAACTCCACTCATTCGGTTGGGGGAAAGATTTATTTCCGACGCCCCTGCGCTCTCCCCTTTGAAAGTGCGGGGGAAAACGTTGTAATAAAACTCTGGAATCTGTTCCCAAATGGATTCAATCGGTGCAGAGCGCCAGCGAAAGATTCAGTCGGCATGGAAAGGAGTTACGAAGAACGCCAAGGGGAGGAATCGAAAATCAGCCTCACATTATGATCAGACACCAACTATGTATGTGTGTCCCATTTTGAACAAAAATGTTGTGCGATAATGTTTACGGAGCGGGATCACAGGAGAGACGGCCATTCGGGCCATCTTCCGCCAAATGAGCAAAACACAAAATGCTGGAGAATTCATCGGGTCAGGTGTGGAGGGAATGGAAATGTGATATTTTGGCTCGTGTTATAGTCTTCTTCTTCAGAATATAGTCTGAGAGATATTGAAGCTTACAGCTTCCTCTCCCTTACACCATTGAGGGCCAGATTATATTTGGACTGAAGAAGGGTCCCGACCCCAAACGTTGCCCAAGGCGTTCCCACCACAGATGGTGCCTGACCTCGTGTTCCTCAAGCACTTTGTATTTTGCTCCAAATTCCAGCAGGTCTGGTGTCTCCATCCACCCTGAACCGCCTGCCCAACCCCTCCCCCTCCCCCCTCCCTGTCGCTCCCCATCCCAACAGACACCAAACCACCGCGTTCCTACACAGAGCAATAAGCTATATTGTGTTAAGTTCTGGGCACCACTACAATAAATATGTTGTCAAGCTGGATAGGGTACAGAAAAGATTTACCAGGATGTTGTCAGGACTAGGGAAAGGTTGAGTAGGCTCGGATTCTATTTCTTGGAGCGCCGGAGGATGAGGGTTGAATTTATAGAGGTACATAACATCATGAGAGGAATAGATCGGATGGGATGCACAGAGTCTCTTGCCATGAGTAAGTAGGTGAATCGAGGACCAGAGGACATAGGTTTAAGGTGAAAGGGAAAATATTTAATAGGAATCTGAGGGGTAACTTTTTCACACAAAGGTTGGGTGGGTGTATGGAACAAGCTGCCAGAGGAGGTAGTTGAGGCAGGGATATCCCGACATTTAAGAAACAGTTGAACAGGTACGTGGATAGAATGTGTAGGAAAGAACTGCAGATGCTGGTTTAAAGCGAAGGTAGACACAAAATGCTGGAGTAACTCAGCGGGACAGGCAGCATCTCTGGAGAGAAGGAATGAAGAAGGGTCTTGACCCGAAACGTCACCAGAGATGCTGCCTGTCCCGCTGAGTTACTCCACCATTTTGTGTCTGGGCAAATTCATTTCACGCACTTTATGTGCAATGTGACGAATAAAACCGTATTGTATTGGATAGGACAGGTTTGGAGGGATATGGACCAAGTGCGGGCAGGTGGGACTAGTGTAACAGGGACATGTTGGCCGGTGTGGGCAAGTTGGGCCGAAGGGCCTGTTTCCACACTGTATCACTGTCTGACTTTAATGGGAGCAGCTGCAAAATACAAAACGTTGGAGACACAAGAAACAGCAGATGCTAGACTTTTGAGCTGGAGGAACCCAACGGGCCAGGCAGCATCTGTGGAGGAAAATAGACAGATCACGTTTCGAGTCGGGTCCCTTCCGACTGCTGTGGTGGGGATGGAGGGGGCTGGAAGAGAGAGAGATGGGCGGGACAAAACCTGGCATGTGATAGGTCGATACTTGTGGTGTGGAGGGGGAGGGGGCTGACTAACAAATAGGTGGACAAAGGCCAGAGATGAAAAGGAGACTAAAGGTGTGACAATGAAATGTAAAGCCAGATGAAGGGATATAGGTGGAGGGGGGCGGGGTGGAATGGGGGGGCGGGGTGGAATGGGGGGGCGGGGTAGATGGGAAGGACCTGAAGATAGGGGTGGGGGGGGGACTAGAACGGGGTGGGGATGGGGGAATGGGGTATGGAGGGGTGAATGCTGGAGGAACTCATCTGATCGAGGAGCATATGTGCTAGGAATAGATCGGCGGCGATTCGAATCGGGAACCCCCCCCCCCCCAACCCGGACCACCCCAACCTCCCTCCCCTCTGACTGGTTCAAAATCGCAAAGCTTTCTGTATCCCGACTCCCCAAAAGTGGGTTTTTTTTAATGTACGGTTGAGATTTTTTTTTTTTAAAGTTCTTCTAAACAATGCGTGTAAAATATCTGGTGGGGGGCGAGTTGTTTGTGACAAGGGGTGCATCCCTATTCTTACATTCTCCTTCCACGGCCCGCAGGGAGTGGTGCGCTGGCTGGGATGTCGGCTCGGGGTGTGGACACATTTGACCAAATGTCTGGGCTGTGACCCGACTTGTTGGAACCGTGCAGCCCGCGACTGCCTCATGCTCCGCCTTCACTTGTCGCTGGCGGCGGCTCGGAGCGCCGCTGGGAATAACGACTCGATCCCTCCTGGCACAGCCGACAGTTTGCCGCCGCCCGCCCGGGTCAGCCCGGATTCTGACCGTCTGAGTACAAACGGTGGCAGCCAACCAAAGTTACGGCGAGGGTGTCAGAGCGCCGAACCAGCTGGGAAGTGGTCGGAGTGTGTGCGAAACGGCGGAGAGGGCTTGGTCCCCGGGGCAAAGAGTGAAGCGGGCGGCATGGTGAAGAAGGAGCAAAGCCCGGCCACCTCTCGCCGCAACTGCGCCGTCGCTGCGGAAACTCAGGCTGACGAGAGCGACCATTCGGGTTACGACACCGCCGCCGGTTACTCGGATTTTTACGAGAGCTTCGGCGAGTGTGCGGAATCGCCGCCCAGTAACGGCAATGCCGGTGATTTGCGGCCGAGCCTGCGAGCGCAAGTGGGGCGTGAGGAGCCGGCGTTGAGCTCGGAGCTCGGAGGGAGCTCCACCTCCAGCGTGTTGCTGTGGGATCGCTCGCCATGCGGAGGGGACGAAGCGCATTATATCACCACCCACGAGATCCAACTCTACGAATTGGATAACGATGGCGAACGCGAACTGGACGCCGGCTGGGACGCCGAGGAGAGCAGCGCCTGTTATTCCTGCAGGGATAGCAGCTCTTTGGAGAGCGATGCCTCCGAGGGAAATTCCCGGACACCTCTGGGCATAAGTTACGCCGGAGATCCACCGCTGGCCGTCTGCACTGCCACCATCAATCCGCTGGAGAACTTGGCTGAGGACGGAAATTCTGGCGGCCAGCTTCAATTGTCCATTCGGGCCGTGAGCGAAGGAAGCGGCGCCGAGGAAGCGCCAAACCCGCCCACCGCCAATTCCCAGGGGTCGGGGAACCAGGAAGATATGACCAAACTCCAGCCGGCGGGAGACCTTTGCAAGGATGCAAATTCCCTCCGCAATATCCCTCCCAGCGCTGTGGCTAAATGCAATTGGAAAGCTTTGGGAAATTCCAGCGGAACTTCCAGCGCTGTGAGCGAGTTGGACGACGCTGATAAGGAAGTGCGCTCTTTGACCGCTCGGACTTTCCGCAGCCTGGCTTGCGCCGGCGACGAATATTTGGACACTTTCAGCGTAGGTTGCAGGACCTCGACCGACCTGTCGGCCCAGGAGGAGACGGTTGCGCTGAACCGCTGCGCCACTTACATCGACCTCAAGTGCCGCAATACCACGGGCAAGAGAGGGCAGGTCGAATTTCCAACCAAAAGTGGAAAATCTGGCGCTGGGCAAGGCGCGGAATCCACACAAAAGAGGCAAGAACTCCCGGTGGATAAGCAAACGGCCAAAAGGCAACTCCATCTGTCTGGGAAATTTGAACAGAGCGGATCCAGGGTTATAACTTTAACTGAGACCTTAAACTTCAGATACGATATCAGGGAACAGCTCTCGGCCAGAGGGCGAGAGGGCGAAAGGCGAGCGCAGTTGGCCCGAGGTGCGGTCGGATCGCGTTGCGCCGATGAGGTTACGGAGCCAAGGGAGGAGGGAGGAGGGGAGAACAGCAGAGAGGTCGGCAGGACGGCTGAGGCCATGGATGGCGTGCAGAAGAAATCCAAATTCGCCTCCAATCTTTTGCAAAATGTCATCTGGAAGAAAATGCAGTTCGAGCAGGAGTTGAAGATGGAGCGCGGGGAGATCAGCGACACCACCTTCGCTGCGGCCCCCACCAGCCCACCCGCCGCCGCCGCCGTCACAGACTCGCCCAAGGGGCGTGATGCACTGGAACCGAATTGCAACAGGCTTTCCGGCGGAAGCCCGGAAACTTGCCCCCTCCCCGGGGAAGCCGTGCCCTGCCAGACCCTCCCGGTGAGCAGCAGCGCCCGGTCGGCAGAGCCGCCCAGCGACGGGTGCAAGGGCACCCTGCCCCGCAGTCAGCGCAGTGCCTTCCGCTCCTGGAAGGACAACGAGCCTCCGCCAACGGGCAGCAAACGGGCGCAGCGGGTCCGGGCCGAGATCGGCGGGCACCCGCTTTGCAAAGAGACCAAGATGTCTCAGCTCTTCGTGCCCGGCATCCAGAAGGCGCCTGGAAAGATTAAGAAGGAAGAAGGAGACGGGGCGTCTTCCAAGCCGAGCGAGCGGACGGCAGCTATACAGGGTGAGCGGGCAGCGTCTAAACCAGGAGTCCCGGCCACGTCCAGCTCCCCCGAGATACAAATCCGGCTGCAGGGCGGCCTGCCCAGCCCGTTCAGCGTCGCTAAGCTGTTGACTCCTGATACAATAATGGGCGAGGAAGCGGGCAGCCGGGCCCGGGCACCCCACTTCGCCGTGCGCGATGTCCGCGACAACCTGCAGCGGCTGCAGGCACCCATCCACCAGGTGAGGGACGTGAGGAAACTGGTCAAGAGCTCTTACCATGTTCTGGCGACGGTGGAGGGCGGCTCCAGGTCGGGGACGGGGCCTAGGCCCAGGCCGGGCGTCGACGGCAAGGGTGGAGGTGGTGGAGGAGGAGGCTCGGTGCAGCCCATCGTCATCAAGTGCCAGGCGGTGAGTCGCAAGGAGGCGAGGCCGGGGCCGGGGCCGGAGGAGGAGGAGGAGCGGGCCTCGGGCTTGGCGCCGGGCCGCTCCCCGGCCAGAGTGCCGGGCAACGAGGCCGAGCAGCGGGGCAACCGGCTGGCGTTGGAGAAGCTGACAGCGGCGGTCAAGACGATGGAGCAGCTCTACGTCTTCGACAACCACGAGTGGCGGAGGAGAAGCGACTCCAGCGCGGCGGCGGTGTCGACGACGACGACGACTACGACTACGACGACGCCCCGGTCTGGGCCTGGTCCGGGTCCGGGCCTCGGGCCGCTGGCGGGCAGCCGGCTGCTGTCACTGATCGCCAGCGAGGAGGCCTCCGGCGGCAGCAGCGCCACGGCTCCGTGCGGCGGCGACGGGCGGCAGCTGCAGGAAGAGGGGGAGGGGCGAGCGGTTCCCGCCAGGGAGGGCGCGCGCGCCGGGGTCGGCGCCCGACTCCCGCCCCCCGGGCCCGGGCACGTTCACGTCCACGCGCCGCCGCCGCCGCCGTCAACCGCCTCCCGCCGCGCGCACAAACCGCCGCCGGCGGGGACGGGCACGGGCACGGGGGCCCCCCCGCTCTTCGCCGTCGCCCCGCAGCCCTCGGCCCCCGCCATCAGGACGACGCCCGCCGCCGGAGGTGGACGAAGATCTCCTCAGCAGCCGCCTCCGCCACCGCCCGATCTCCGCCCGTTCCGCATCCAGACGGCGGAGGGCAACGAGAAGCAGACGGCGGCGGCGGCAGGGTGGCAGCAGAAGCCTCCACCCGCCCCCGCTCCTCCGCCCTCCGAGCATGAGAACTACCTGACCATCCCGGTGAAGAAGCTCCCCCTCGCCGCCGCCGCCCCCCGGGACCCGACGCCACCCGTCGTCTACCAGCACCAGCAGGCCCAGCTCATCCGCCTGACTCCACCCGCCCCGGATCCCTTCAGCCCGGGCAGGGTGCAGCCGGTGCCGCCTGTGATGGTGGACAGCCCGTCGGTGCCTTGTTCCTCGGTGCCTTTTTTCCCGGTGCCCCAGACCCAGCGGAGGATGTTACTGGACCCCGCCACCGGTCAATATTACCTGGTGGACACGCCAGTTCAGCCCGCCCGAAGACGGCTCTACGACCCCGAGACCGGACAGTATGTTGACGTCCCGATGCCTCAGCAACCGGTGACCCCCATGCCGGTGCCAATGTCGCCAATTTCTTTCAACCCTGGCACATACGGTCACACCTACATGATCTACCCGGGATTCATGCCGCCACCGACCATGCTACCGACACTGCCGCCCGCTCCTGACCCGGAATACAGCGACTCGGGCAAAGGCAGCATCATTGCCAGACAACATCCCGAGCCGCAGTACCTGGAGAGTTCCTATTACTTCCCAACCGGGACCGTCGGCCAGACCACGACAAGCAGGGTGGACAAAGGGCTGTCGGAGGGGAAGCCCATCATCAGCATCACATCCCAACAGGGACCTCGAATAATCGCCCCTCCATCCTTTGACGGAACCACCATGAGTTTTGTGGTCGAGCACAGATGAGAACTTTTTCTCACGCCGCATGTAAGTAGGCAGATGTGGACAGATGGGTACTTTGCTCCAGCTTTCGTTGTGCAGTGTGTTTTGTTCTGTGGTCAGGGTGTTTTAGCTTCAAAAAAGCATCAAATTAAATCATATTTTTGAAATGGGAAAAAAAAAAATTCTGGGCGAAAATTATACCGCGAGAGTAGATTTTAAAATGTACTCCCGCAGTATCAATTATGTTATTATATTCAACATGTTTACCATTAGAATTGCAAGTTTAGATATAAGAAACCCATGGAACCACCATGTTTTATGATTTAGCACAAATTAGAATTCCTACCATATGTAAATCGACAGATGTGGACAGCTATGTAGGAAGGAACTACAAATGTTGGTTTAAACCGAAGATAAACACAAAAAGCTGAAGTAACTCAGCGGGTCAGACCCTTCTTCAGACTGATAATCATGGGAAAGGGAAACCAGAGATATAGACGGTGATGTAGAGAGATATAGAACAAATGAATGAAAGATATATGCAAAAAAATAACGATGATAAAGGAAAAAGGCTATTGTTGGCAGTTTGCTACGTGAGAACGAGTACAGACAATGAGACTTAACAAGACAATTTTGAAGCTGGTATGACTTGGGTGGGGGAGGGATGTAGAGAGAGGGAATGTAGGGGTTACTTGAAGTTAGAGAAATCAACATCACACCACTGGGTTGTAAGCTGCCCAAGCGAAATATGAGATGTTGTTCCTCCAATTTGTGTTTAGCCTCACTCTGATAATGGAGGAGGCCTAGGACAGAAAGGTCAGTGTGGGAACGGGAATGGGGAATTAAAGTGTTTGGCAGCCGGGAGATCAGGTAGATCCAGGCAGACTGAGCAAAGATGATCAGGTAGGTAGGTCCGCAACTCCCCGATTAACTCATCCCTTCCCAAACCACCCACTCCCCAGGTACTTCCCACTGCAACCGCAGGAGATGCAGCACCTGTCCCTATACCTCCTCCCTTGACTCTGTCCAGGGACCCCGACAGTCCTTTCACGTTAGGCAGAAGTTCACTTGCACCTCCTCCAACCTCATCTACTGTATCTGTTGTTCAAGATGTGGACTTTTATACATCGGCGAGACTAAACGTAGAATGGGTGATAGTTTCGCTGAACACCTTACCTCAGTCCACCTGGACCTACCTGATCCCCCAGTAGGGATTAGGGATAGTCAGCATGGTTTTGTACATGGGAGGTCGTGTCTCACAAATCTGATTGAGTTTTTTGAAGACGTGACCAAAAAGGTTGATGAGGACAGAGCTGTAGATGTATTTATGGACTTCAGCAAACCATTTGATAAGGTTCCGCATGGTAGGCTGCTCTGAAAGGTTAAATTGAATGGGATCCAAGGAGAGATACCAGAATAGATAGAAAAGTGGCTTCATGGAAGGAAGCAGAGAGTGATGGAAGGTTGCTTCTTGGACTGGAGGCTTGTGACTAGTGATGTGCCTTTGGGTTCGGTGCTGGGCCCGTTTAATGTTTGTCATCTATATTAATGATTTGGATGAGAATATACATGGCAAGATTAGTAAATTTACAGATGATTCAAAAGTGGGTGGTTTTGCAGATAGTGAAGATGGTTGTGATAAATTGCAGCAGGATCTTGATCGATTGGCGAGGTGGGCTGAGGAATGGTTGATGGAATTTAATACAGAGAAATGTGGGGTGTTGCATTTTGGGAAGTCTAACATGGGCAGGACCTACACAGTGAATGGTAAAGTTCTGGGGAGTGTTGTAGAGCAGAGGGATCCAGGAGTACAGGTGCATGGTTTCTTGAAGGTGGTGTCACAGGTAGAAAGGATAGTCAAAAAGGCTTTTGGCACATTGGCTCATCAGTCAGATTATTGAGTATAGAAGTTGGGAGGTCATGTTGCAGTTGTATAAGGCGTTGGTGAGGCCGCATTTAGAGTATTGTATTCAGTTCAGGAGCACCATGTTATAGGAAAGATATTGACAAACTGGAAAGGGTTCAGAGAAGATTTACGAGGATGTTTCCAGGACTAGTGTGTCCGAGCATAAGGGAGAGGTTGAGTAGGCTGGGACTCTATTACTTGGAGTGCGTGAGGACGAGTGGTGATCTTATAGAGGTATATAAAATAGAGGAATATATCAGGTAGATGCATAGTCTCTTGCCCAGAATAGGTGAATTGAGGACCAGAGGACATAGGTTTACAGTGAAGGGCAAAAGATTGAATAAGTATCTGAGGGCTAACTTTTTCACACAAAGGGTTGTGGGTGTATGGAGCAAGCTGCCAGAGGAGGTAGTTGAGGCAGGGACCATCCCAACGTTTCAGAAACAGTTATACAGGTACATGGATAAGACATGGTTTGGAAGGATATGGGCCAGATGCAGGCGGGTGGGGCTAGTGTAGCTGGGACATGTTGGCCGGTGTGAGCACATTAGGCCGAAGCGCCTGTTTCCATGCTGTATTACTCTGTGACTATTTCACGCTAAATTAACCATGAGAATTGCAAGTTTAGATATCAAAAATATTCAGGGAACCACAATGAGGTTTGTGGTCCAGCACAAATTAGAATTGTTCCCATGCCATTTGTAAGTAGACAGATGTGGGGAGTTGTGGGGATGGGCTCCTTGCTCCAGCCTTCATTTTGCAGAGTGACACAAAGTGCTGGAGTAACTCAGCAGGTCAGGCAGTATCTCTGGAGAACATGGGTAGGTGACATTTTGGACCGAGACCCTTCTTCAGACAATTCAACCAGAAACGTCACTTATCTATGTTCTCCAAATATGCTGCCTGACCTGCTGAGTTACTCCAGCACTTTGTGTCCTTTTGTATATTAACCAGCACCGACAGTTTCTGGTGTCTTCATTATGCAGAGTGTTTTGTTCTCTGGTGTCCTGAGTCAGAATGTTTTGGCTTCAACAACTTCAAAGTGAAATAATACCTTTAAAATGGGAAAAATAAATTTCAGAGTACATCACAGGAATGTTTCCAAAGTAGATTTACCATTAGATTTGCAAGTCTAGGCATAAACCTATGGAACCGCCATACATTTTGTGGTCGAGCACAGATAACAACTCTTCTCACTCCACGTGCTAGTCGGCAGATATGGACGGCTGTTGGGATGGGCTCCAAGCTCCAGCTTTCGTTGTATAAAATGCAGAGTGTTTTGTTCGGTAGTCTCGTGAACCAGAATGTTTTGGCTACAAATGGTTCAATTATGGTCACATCTTCCGAGGTACAGCGCAAATTCTTTTTGTGCATGCAGTTCAGTAAAATAAGTATAAGAATAGCAAATAACACTGAGGCAGTACACAAGAGCCTCCATGATTCCGGCACCATCTTGTACCCTTCAAGTTCAAAGTTGTTAAACATGTAGAATCTTAACGGCTGAAAAGGGTCATTTTCCATCTTTGAATGAAATAGTACCTTTAATGCAGCAAAAATAATTTTTCAGCTAAATCACAGAGGTGTTAACAAAATAAATTTACGATTAGACACCAGGCAACCTTACTGAGGTATTAATAAGCTATCCTGCTGATTTGTTGTTAACCCAGTGTCCAATACTGAAGGTTGTGAATTCTCATGTTAGTTTTTTTGTTGTCAGGGAGAGGAATAGAGCTCGTTGCTACGGAACAACGTTTGCAACCAAAGCCATGAACAATGAATTTAGTGTCCCCAATATTTAAGTGGAACTTTTTTTTCCTCACACAGTCAAGATGTTGGACTAATGGTTTGAGATTTTAGAGACAACGGAAGTGATCTAGAATTGGCAGAGTTCAACTGAGTGTCAACATGTACGTAATAACTGACCTTGTGTTTTGGGGTGACATTGTCAAAGGCCTGCATCTGGGGCTGACACAGGAGAGGCCAATGGTTCTTTATTATCACATATTCCAAGGTTTAGTACATTTTGATTTTTTGCATATAGTTCAGTGAATTATTAGTATACAGACACACAATCCCTGATTAATTATAAAGTGTATAGAAATGGCCCATTGAGACCATATACAAGAATTGCCAGGTTTTGGCGCCATTTTCAAAGTCCCAGCTACAGATGGCCGTAAAGGCCTGTTGCAGCCTTCGCCTTCATCTGATCGTCCAATGAACCGTCGTCCCTCTCCTCGCCTGGCCATTATTAAGCCTTTGTGCCCCGGGGGCACGTCCCACAGCCAACCTTGATGGCACGGAAGGTAAAACCCCAGTTCTTACCGGCCCTTTGTTCTTGTGTCTGCTGCCATCGCCAACTCTCTCCACCCACCTCTCCAGTTCTCGGGGGCGAGCAGGGGCTAGGCTCGGCGGCTTCCCTCTTCAGTCTTCTCTCGTCCCGGTTTCCCGGTTCCGCAATGGGTGAGCCAGGCTTGCCGCACAGCCGGAAAGTCCTTGTGCCGTGTGGTGCGACCGTCTTTTGCGGCCACTGTGACCACTTTGTGAAGGTGCTGCTCCAGGATGGGTATATCACTCTAGGCTGATGCTCTTGCACTGAGGGAGTGTGACACTGCCACAGGTGCAACCGAGACATTAAACCACGGCCGTGTTTAGAGATGCAGCATGGAAGCAGGTACTTCGGCCCATCAAGTCTATGCCGACCATCCTAACATAATTCAAGAGATCAGTCTCTAATTTTAAATGCTTTTCCCCTCCAATCTGCCCCTCTGAAGAAATATTTTCTTCATATTGCTCTCCATGTTTTTAAAGCCACTTTAAACATATAAATCAAACTATTATTGCCTTCTCAAAGGGAACACCAGAACATTTACAGGAAAATAATGCTTCATCATCATTGCGGTTCATCCAGTCCACATGAGTGGTATCATTGGTGAACTTAAAGGTTGAGTTGTTGTTGTACCATGCCACACCGTCATGGGTGCAGAAGGAGCAGAGTAAGGGAATGAGCACATAACTCTCCGGGGCACCACTGTTGAACGTTAGGGTGGAGGAGATGATATGACCAAATCTAACCGACTAAGAAGCTGTTCAAGAAGTCCAGAAGCCAGTTGCAGATGGAAGCTTCAATTTCACGGTCCAGAAGTTTAGGGATGAGATACAATATTGAAGTAGTTACTGGATAGCATCTTGACCGTAGCATTCTTATAGTCAAGCTGATCCAGAGCCGAATGTAGTGCAGGTGAGATGGTGCCTTCCATAGACCTATTCTTCTTGTGTGCAAATTGCTGTGGGCTAGATTGTCCAGAAATGTGGGCCATTGCCCAAAGCATTTAATTGTGCTGGATGTTAGAGCTATTGGATGGTAGTTATTCAGACTTTAATTTTCCTAGAGATTGGAATAATGGAGGTTGAAGTAGATGGGAACAGTAGACTGTTAAAGTGAGCGGTTGAAGATGTCAGTGAAGATAGTGGCCATTTTATTGGTGCACAACTTCAGCCACCAAGATGTACAGAACAGAGCCGATGGGGGAAGGGAACATGCCAATGTGGCACTTTGCATGTTCAAGCAGGCATAAAGGGCATTGAGTTCATCCAGTGGAGATGCATTGTTGCTAGCATGGGCGGAAATCCTGGGGGAGGACGGGGGCGCGTCCCCCCCATGCTTTGAAAGATGGGGGATAATCCCCCCCTCCCCATGTTTTGTAATCCGGCCTTTATCAGATGCTTTCTAAGGGCTGAATCGGCCCGTTCGCGGGGCCTTCCAGCGCCCGGCGCGGCTTAAAATCAAACTGCTGCATCGAGGCGATCGAGGCTCCCGATTTTGAGGCCCCGCCATCCGATGAAAGACCCCGTGAACGGGCTGATTCAAGCCCCACGATTTGGGGCGGACGAAGCTGCTGTTGCTGGAGTTCGGAGTCGGTCACCAACCAGGTCAGCTCCCGATGTTACCGTCCACAGGGCCCATGGCCGAAGCCTCACGTGCGCGTTTTTGTTGTGTGCTAACCAGCCAGCGGAAAGACAGTACATGATTACTATCGAGCCATGCACAGTGTACAGTGACATGATAAAGGGAATAACATTTAATGCAAGATAAAGTTCGAATAAAGATAGTCCCAGGGTCTCCAATGTGGTAGATAGTAGCTAAGGACCACTATCTAGTTGTTGATGGAATGGTTCAGTTGCCTGATAACAACTGGGAAGAAACCGTTCCTGAATCTGGAGGTGTGCATTTTCACACATTTGTGCCTGATGGGAGAGGGGAGAGGAGGGAGTGACTGGGGTGAGACACATCCTTGATTATGCTGGCGGCCTTGCCGAGGCCGTATGAGATGTAAATGGAGTCAATGGAAAGGAGGTTGACCTGTGCTGGTCTGGGCTGTGTTCACAATTCTCTGCAACTTCCTGCGGTCTTGGAGGAGCTGTTTCCAAACCTTGCTGTGATGCATCCCAATAAAATGCTTTCTACAGCACATCTGTAGGAGTTGTTGGGGACATGCCAAATTTCCTACGCCTTCTAACGAAGGAGAGGCATTGGTATGCTATCTTGGCCATTGCTTTGTTTTGTGTGGTCCACAACAAGTTGCTGGAGATATTTACTGCTAGGAATTTGCTTTTAACCATCTCTTCTTCGATGGTGTCAATGCATGTGTACCGCTTCACATCCTGAAGTTGATCACTATTTCCTATGTCTTGCTGACATTGAGAGATACCTCCTCCCTCGACTCTGTCCAAGGACCCCGACAATCCTTTCAGTTCACTTGCACCTCCTCCAACCTCATCTACTGCATCCGATGTTCCGGGTGTGGACGCCTTTATATCGGCGAGACAAAGTGTAGGCTCGGTGATCGTTTCGCTGAACACCTCTGTTCCGTCCGCCTAGGCCTACGCAATCTCCTGGTTGCTAAATAGTTTACCTCCCCCTTCCATTCCCATACTGACCTTTCTGTCCTGGGTCTCCACTGTCAGAGTGAGGCAAAAAGCAAATTTGAGGAACAGCATCTCATATTTCGCTTAGGCAACTTACATCCCAGCGTTATGAATATTGCTTTCTCTAACATCAAGTAACAAGTGTGCATGACAACGAACAATTTTATCTCCACCCACTCCCCACCCCCGCCCTGACAACAAGAAGCACATTTGATTTATTGTTTAAACACAGTAATACCATCTGGTTGCCTGCGTAACGCACACAAGCTCCCACGCTCAAAACACCAGACCATTCTTCAGACCTGAATGGCCTCAGCCGATGAAATGAGACAACTGTCACACCAAAGATGGACACAAAATGCTGGAGTGACTCAGTGGGACAGGCAGCATCTCTGGAGAGAAGGAATGGGTGGCGTTTCGGGCGAGATCCTTCAGACTCAATCTTCAGGTCTGAAGAATGGTCTCGACCCGAAACGTCACCCATTCCTCCTCTCCAGAGATGCTACCTGTTCCGCTGAGTTACTCCAGCTTTTTGTGTCCATCTTCGGTTAAAACAGATTACACATTATCTGGTGTTTTGAGCGTGGGAGCTTGTGTGCGTTACGTAGGCAACCAGACGGTATTACTGTGTTTAAACAATAAATAAAACGTGCTTCTTGTTGTTCGGGGGGGTGGGGGGGAGAATGGGAGGAGATAAAATTGTTCGTTGTCATGCACACTTGTCATCGGCCCGCCAGGGAATTTGTGTCTTTCCCCCCTCCCCCCATGTTTTAAAAGCGATTTACTATGGCTACCAATGCCCCGAGCCGTCTGTCCCTGTGGCCTGGGGGTGAATCACCCTGTGTGGGGGTCGGGGGGGGGGGTGAATCACCCTGGTATGGGGGTTGGGGTCCGATGGCAGTTCATCGTGGTCAGTGACTATGGGTGGGCGGAGGGACCAGCCTGTCCCACGCCTCTGCTCTACCCGGCGCTGCCGACACACTGCCCGTCACAGTGCGGCCGCACGGTGGAGACGAGGCGGAGGGCGGCCGTGGCTGTGGGAGAGGGGGCTGTCCCGAGGGATGCGCTCCTTCGGCCGCTTACAACTTGGTGCTCGGGTTCAGAGTGCCCAGTCACCTATGGCTTGTGTGGGAAAATGACCCCCACCCTCCTGTCTCCATCGGCCAGTGATGTGATGGACCGAGGTTCTGGACCAATCGCTGACAAGTCCCGCCCCCCTGCGACGTCATTGCCGTTATTTGACTTTTCGGCAGAGCGGCCATTCAGTGAGTTGGCTTGTAGGCGACGCAGCCTTTCGGTGAGTTGGCATTTCGGCAAGAGCGGCCTTTCAGTGAGTTTCCTTTTAGGTGTCCCACCCTTTCGGTTAGTTGGCGTTTCTGCTTCGTATGCTTTAGGTTATTTGGCGTTTATGCTTCGTTTCCGTTCGGTTATTTGGCTTCCACTTCTTTACTTCGGCTTCTCGTCCTTCATGGCCACGTCCGCACACGGGTCCATGCAGCTTCTAAGGATGCAGCTAGGGCGTCCATCTGGGACAGTTGCTTTCCGTGGGTTCATCATCAGGGAGGCTGAACTAACTTCTTCAGCTTCTTCTTAGAGGTGCTTTTTACCTGAGTTGTTGACATTTGTAATTCAATGCATTTTGGACTTTTGAAAGATGGCAAGATTGTCCAGCTAAAATGGTTGAATTGGAATTGAAGTATGATGTATCTCAGTGTGTAGAACTTAGAACCCAGACAGATATAATCAGAGAAAAATATAACACGTAGAATAGATCTCTTATCATATTATGGCTGTTCCAATGCTCACATCTTTCAATCGGGTGATTTTGATCCTTCAGCCTCAAACAAGAATCAAACAGCCTCCATTTTTAAACCCCCCCCCCATCAACAGGTTTTGGGAGGAGAGTGGCACAGATTTTATAGGCAAACAGAATCTTTGTCCAATCCAAGAGGCATGGAATTTAAAAGCAAATTAGGTAACATCACATTGAGATAAAAGCAAAAATTGCGGATGTTGGAAATAAGAAATTAAAAACAAAAAATGCTGGAATCTCAGCAGAGAAACGTTTCAGGCTAATGAACTACCATCAGAATATTGCTCACATTTAGATCTCCAAAATTATTAGGGGATTCGATAAGGTAGAAATACGGATTTTTTTCCCCTATTGTGGGAGAGATTTAATCCATAAGACCATTAAAATAAGACAGTCACTGACAAATCCAATTGGCAATTAAGGGAAATCTCTCAAACCAGAGAATAGGAAGAATATAAAATTTGCTACCCAATTGAATATCTTGGACAAAGGTGCCTTTAAGAGGAATCTGGATAAGTGTGGTGGGAATGCAAAAATATGCTGAGTGAGATGAGAAAGTGAGGGGAATAGGCACCAGCATAGCATGTTTGCATTGATGCAAACTAGATGGGAATGTAATTATTTAGTAGAATATAAAGAGTTACAGAGCTATACAGCACAGAAACAGACTCTTCAGCCCAGCTTGTCCATGCCGAACAAAATGCCTATCCTATTCAATGGGATATGGACAAGCGGAGTGAGTGGTTGTACCAAACAGAAGAACAGAGCACCGGCAGTCCCTGACTTATGCAATAGGTGACTTATGTAAGCTCACAAGTACGTAAGCAATTCTTTGAGCCCACTAACACCCACACGGTCTCCGCCTCGGAGCTGCCCCGTGGTCTCCGCCTCGGAGCTGCCCCGTGGTCTTCGGACCTGCCCCGTGGTCCTCGGAGCTCCCTCGTGGTCTCCGCCTCGGAGCTGCCCCATGGTCTCCGCCTCGGAGCTGCCCCATGGTCTCCGCCTCGGAGCTCCCACGTGCTATTTTCTATGTTTCTATAATTGGTACTATACCTTCTAGAGTGTAGAAGAGTGAGGAGATCTGACTAAAACTTAGAAAACTCTTGAAGAGATTGACAGGCTAGATGCTGAAGGATGTTTGCAAGGTTGGGTAGTCTAAGACCAGGGACACCGTTTCAATCAGGTGGCTGACCTTTTAAATTAAGGTAAGGAGAAACTTCTTCATCCAGAGACTGATGAACCTTTGAAATTTTCTACCCCAGATATCAATTGATGTTAGTTGTGTTCAAACAAAATAAAAATCTTTGTGTGTGTGGAAATTGAGGGTAATGGAGTTAGGACAGGAAAATAGAGCCAGCTAGAAGATCAGCTGTGATCTTAAATAAATATTCATTAACAAATGAATGAAGGGTTGAAGGGCTGAATGGTCTACTTCTTCTACTTCTCATGTTCTTATGAGTTTCTGATTAGAATTTTATGTAATATGTGTAGTTTGAGGCCTCCCATGCTGGAGACAGAAAGATAATGGGAAAGGTGAAGGCTGACAATGAAATAGAATCATACAGCTATACAGTGTGAAAATAAGTCCTTTGGCCCACCTTGTCCATGTTGACTAAGTTGACATCCTATTTAGAGTCATAGAGTGAAGTTCAGAGTCCACAAACACCTCCTGGTACGCTTCTATCAATCCATCATTGAAAGCATCATCACCTCCTCAATCACAGTCTGGTACGGAAACACTGACAGTCACTCACTACACAGAATACAGCGCATTGTCTCCAAGGCCTCTAGGATCATCAACTCTCCCCTCCCCTCAATCCATTCCATTTACCTCCAACGTACCTCAAAACGGGCAACAAAGATCATCTCGGACCCCTCCCATCCAGCAAACCACCTTTTCCAGTCTCTCCCTTCAGGGAGGCGCCTTAGGTCACTTGCTACAAAATCCACCCGTTTTAAAAACAGTTTCTTCCCCTCAGCAATAAGAACACTTAATTCCCTCCAATAACTTTTTGACTTTGATGTATACAGTGTCTTGTCTATGGTTTTTGTCTGTTCTTTTGCACTATGTATTGTTGGTGAGATTTGTGATTTGTGATGTGCTTTATTATTATTGATGTTAGTGTTAATGTGCTAAAGCAGTGTACCATCATGTACCGAACCCAATTACCATCAACCCTGGTCGTGTGGCAAATAAAGTTTCTATTCTATTCTATTCACAGCATGGAAAAATGCCCTTTGAGCCAACTTGCACACACCGGCCAACATATCCCAGCTACACGAGTCCCACCTGCCCGCATTTGGTCCATATACCTCCAAACCTGTCCTATACATGTACCTATCTAACTGTTTCCTAAATGTTGGGATAGTCACAGCCTCAACCATGTCTTCTGGCAGCTTGTTCCATACACCCACTACCCTCTGTGTGAAAATACCCCTCGGATTCCTATTAAATCTTTTCCCCTTCACCTTAAACCTATGTCCTCTGGTCCTCAATTCACCTACTCTGTGCATCTACCCGATCTATTCCTCTCATGTTTTTATGCACCTCCATATGATCATTTAAGAGGGAATTAGATGTGGCCCTTGTGGCTAAAGGGATCAGGGGGTATGGAGAGAAGGCAGGTACGGGATACTGAGTTGGATGATCAGCCATGATCGTATTGAATGGCGGTGCAGGCTCGAAGGGCCGAATGGCCTACTCCTGCACCTAATTTCTATGTATCTATGTATCTATGTATTCCTCATCCTCCTGCGCTCCTGGGAATAGAGTCCCAGCCTACTGAGGCTCTCCCTATAGACCTTCTAGTCCTGGCAACATCCTCGTAAATCTTCTCTGTACCCTTTTCTCTGGTCCTCAATTCATCTACTCAGGGCAAGAGACTCTGTGCATCCACCAGATCTATTCCTCTCATGATGCAGGCAATGAAAGCTTTTCACTGTACCTCGGTACACGTGACAATAAACTAAACTGAAACCTAATTATTGTAAATAAGCAATTGGTTGCAGTAAGGGGGGGGGGGGGGGGTAATGTGCTACAGATGAGAATAGTTTACGTAGCAATAATGTGTGATAGTGTACTTCAAGGAAGAGAGCACAACACTGGCACTACCTTCTAACACCACTGACGAGTGAAAATCTAGGCCTGCAAGCTTACAGATCAAAAGTCAAGAACAGCTGAGACTTGCTCTTTGACAGAAATGTATACATGGGCAGCCCGAATATGTAATGACTCACCTTTCTAATTTTTCTTTGTTTTTATTCTCCATTTGAGTAGTGACATTTGAAGATTGCCTCTTTCAAAGCCTCTATTTTCACAAATAATGAAATGGAACAGGTTTATTCGTTGTTACAAGAGCTAGTTTAGTGATAGTTTAGTTTGTAAGTTACAATTGTGGTGCTCCAGGAAATATATCAGAATGTTTTGTTTTTGTGTAATTTAAAGCAGTACGTTTATTGTAAATAATCTAAAGGGGAAAGTCATATTTAGGGTCGTTGTGTTGCTATAAATAACCCCAAGCTATTTGCCCTTTTGAATATCATGTACATTGGAATATGTGCCAAGTATCCAGTTGTTGACATTTGAAATAAAGTTGTTGATCACTGTGTGAATCACAAAGTATTCACTGCATAGAAGCAGGCCATTCAGCCTGTTGGGCTTGTACTGTATAAGGAGATGTCAGTCATTTTCCATGTGTTGTCTGGTCTTTTGGCATAACATGTTGGCATAGGAGGAGGCAATTCTGCTTGAAGGACCCGTTCAACCTTGTAGTTAGATCATTGCCAGTTATTCATTATCACTGGGTCAGAATCGTGACATCTACACCCTCAACAGCACCTTGGAAGCAACTTAACCAGAAAGACTGAAGTGGTGCACGGTGTCTCATCCCTACCTTCTCAAAGGCAGTTAGGAACGGCCAATGAAAGCCCAGCCTTGCCAATCACATCAAAGCAAAATAAACGATAAAACTAATGATAGAGAGGTGGTTTGATAGATGTTGCAAGCTAGGTCCCAGAATTTCTGGTAATCTAAAACTCTACTGTATAGCAAATCCAGAAAGAAAATACCCAGTTCCATAATCAGTCCATTCAGAGGCTGTGGCCATGCCCCAACAGGGTGGGGGAGAGGGTAGTCTGTGTCATGGACTAGGCTACATCCACAAATCTCTGCAATTTCCTACCGTCTTGAGCAGAGATATTGCTAAACTAAGCTGCAATGCATCTCAATTGGATACTTTTTGCAGTGCAACTTAAATGTTTATAAAAGTTGTTGGAGAGTTGTGAACTTCCTAGGTTTTCTAAGAAAGTAGATTGTGGTGACATCTGCTGCTGAAGATGGGCGTAGAGTGTCTGATGGATGGCTGGTTTTGAATTGGCAAATCTGCTCTGAGTCTCTCCCATTCAGTATAATAGTAACGCGACAACCAAACGGAAAGAGTCCTTGCTGTGAAGATAGCACCAGTACTCCACAGGACTGTTCTGTGATTGTTTTTAGCATTGAATATCTGAAACAGATACATTTGGCACAGAGAGTTTGGTGAGGAGCAGGTCATGTAAGGTCTCGTCTCTGTCCTCTCACTATACAACTTGCAGTAAATCAAAACCAGTTGCTCTGTTCTTCAGCTTGCCAACTGGTGGTGCTGCCAAGTTGGTGTTGTTAAATATAGAGTCTTCTCAGGTGTTGTTAAATATAGAATCTTCAGCCCAGGGAGTACAGTAGTTGGAGATCAGGAGGAAGGTTCCTTGCCCACTTTTGACCCAATTCCAAGAGATATCATTGCATTGGGGTCTTACTCTCCAGTCATCTGCAGATGACTCCCTCCCACTGTCCTGCTCCTCACTGGGTTGTCAGATTTACTGGTTGGCCAAGGCACACGCAGGGATTATGATGGAAAAGTATGGCACACAGTCTGTGAGGTGAGATTCTATGAGCATCACCATGTCAAACTGTTGCAATGACTAGACTGTGGACAGCTCTCCCCATTTTGGGGGGGGGGGGGGAGGATTGATTGTTAGCTCCCCGATTGTTAGTTCCATCCATTTTTATCCTTCTGCTTTTATGTTCCATTCGTGACTCAACTGGTTGTTTTGCTGGGCCCATGTAGAGGTATTTAACAGTCAGGCCAGTCTGGCTTGTAGATGACCCCAGACCTGCAACCATTGGTGATGTTTTGGAGTAATATACAAGCCAGACCAGGAAAGGACAGCAGGTTTCCCTTACAGCAACCTGATCAATTTTTAGTTCCGTTTAATTTATTGTCACATGTACCGAGTTACAGTGAAAAACGTTTGTTGCGTGCTATGTACCCAATCGGGTTTTTCTTTCACTTTTACTGCTGTTCGTGTTGTTAGTCGCACAAAATATGGTCCTTTCCATCTAGGAGAGAAAGAATCTTTATTCATTACTCACACATGGCTTGAGCATATCTTAAGGATTTTTCATCATTCCAAATTAAAGCTACCTTCTTTCTCAGGCCATACATCACTATGGGCATGGCCACAACAACCTATTTTGCTGGCATACTTTGCCCAAAGTAGCTTTTATCTCTCCATTTACTCTTTCTACCATCCCTGAGGACTGTGGTTGATTTCGAGCCTTCGTCAAGTTCTGAACTAATTTACTGGTGAAATGAGTTCCACTGTCACTGTTTATTTCCATGGGTATCCCAAATTTTGACATTTCTTTCATTAAAATATTGACTACCATCCTTGCATCGTCCCTCCTTGTGGGATGTGCTTCCACCCATCTAGAGAACATATCAACTATGACCAGAATGTACTTTAAACCTTTTGCTGCTGGCATATGTACAAAATCAATTTGTAAATTCTCAAAAGGCATTTCAGGTTGTGGTAGGTGATCACATTTTGCAGGTGTCTTCCCCTATCATTTTGTTGACACACCAGACATGTTCTTGCAACCTTATCAATTATGACTGATATACCTGGTGCATACCATTGTTGGGACAATGCGTGTGCCATCCACCCCCCCCCCCCTTTCCATGTGAGCCTGTCCATGAGCTGGGCGGGACAGGGGCAAAAATAGACCATCAGGGTGGACCCAGACAATGGGTTCTTGATAACACCCTGCTTTGCTCCAGGAATTATTTTCCTGAAGTGAATGCTAGGCTATGGGCATCCTGTAACTGGGTTACATCAATGCTATTCGGGAACTTTGTGCTGCAGACTTAATTTTAACCGCTTGTAATTGCGGGGTTTGCCTCAGGGCAATCTGTTTGGCTACATAATCAGTTGATCTGTTTCCCCTTGATATGTCATCTGATGATGTGTGAGCTTCACATTAAATAACTGCAAATTGCCATGGCAATTGAATAGCATCCAATAATTTTTAGACCAGTTTATCATGCTAAATAGTCCTTCCTGTTGATGTGATGAATCCTCTATTTTTCCATAACTGCCCAAAGTCATGTACAACCCCAAACACATAGCAAGAATCGGTGTAGATATTAGCACTTTTATCTTTTGTCAATATGCAGGCACGAGTCAGGGCATGCAGCTCAGCTGCCTGAGTGGACGTTCCAGATGGTAAAGCGTACGCCTCCAGCACTTGGTGTGGTGTGACCACCTCATATCCTGCTAATAATCTGTCATTGCTGGGTCGGTGTGAAGAGCCATCAGTAAATAGGACCAGATTAGGGTTATCAATTGGATGACTGTAAGTCCAGCCAGGGAGTAGCAACGGCTTCTACAAGAAATAGACAATCATGGTCACAATCTTCTTCTGATAGTGGTACAAAGGTAGCTGGGTTTTAGCAGATGATCGCTGATAAGTATAGTTCGGATGTGATAAAAGGATCTTTAGATTTCTAAACACCTGGTCTCTTTCTGCAGTCCATACTAATCTGGAGGGTTCAGTCTGCAAGGTGGCTGAACGCAATGCTGCATCCAGTTCCTTGCAGTCATGGATCCATTGTCTGCAGTAACCCACCATGCCTAAGAAGAAGAGAATGTCCTTCTTTATCTTTGGGACCGGGATGTTTTCTATTGCTTTTACTCTGTCTCTTCCAAATCTCCTGCTGCCTTCCTGCAGCTGGAATCCCAGATACTGTACACTAGGCTGGCAGAACTGTAATTTTCCCAGGGATACTTTATGCCCTCTTCCTGCCAAATGTTGCAGCAATTTAATTGAGTACCATCAGGACCTGTCACAAGGGGCTACTAAAAGGTCATCGATCAAAGTAGACCTCTCTGATAATTGACATTCCTCTAGATTATTTTCCACTGCTGCTGCATATATGGCTGGGCTTTCAGTATACCCCTGGGGTAGCCTGGTCCAGATGTATTGTTGATCTTTGTAGGTAAATGCAAACAGGAACTGGCTGTCTTTATGCAGGGGTATGGAGAAAAAGGCTGAACATACGTCAATTACTGTAAAGGTGTCGGCTTCTGCCAGTATAGATGACAGAATAATACTGGTGTCAGGTACTAAAGGAGCAATAGGGATCACTATTTTGTTTTTTTAATAGCTCTCAGGTCTTAGACGAAACACCATTCATTACGTCTTCCCACTTTTGGGATTGGCAGAATAGGAGTATTACATGGACTTTGCGTTTTCACTAATACTCCTTGTAATAAAGATACTATGACCATAGCTATCCCTTCTTCAGCCTCTGGGGCCAGTCAATATTGTTTTAATCATGGCAAGGCAGCACCCTTTTTTAAAGTCACTATATGTTCAGGGGCTGAATGCACTCGTCCCACATGATTCGCCCATAGTTCAGAGGGTACTTTTACCAAAGCCATTGGTAACCTTGGTGGATCCTCAGTAGGCGGCTGTTGCCTTTCAAAAATAGTGTCCCATTCCTTTCAGACCCATGTGAGCTTTCTTTCTGTGTCATTGGCAACTTTAAAACAGTAATTGACTGTCCTTCAGCCTTTTTATCATTTCTCCTATTTCCTTCGCTGTTGCTGGAGGTCTAGTAGCTACAGTCAAGTGTGACTCAGAGGTGTCTCCCATTTTAAATCGATCCCTTTGGTTTTGTGAGAGATGGACCATCATTCCTAATCCCGGGACCCCAAATAAGGGGTCACTGTTAATTGTTTGAGTTTATTCAACCAGGGGGAGACTCTTTCCTGGTATCCGGGATTAGGGAGGCACGTATATAATTCAGTGCAATGCGTTCGCTTATCTTCTTGGCTGGTTTCAACAAGATACTGTAAATACTGGCCTTTTGAATCCTGCACTCTTTACAAAGCACAATGGATTCGATTAACCAATTGAATCAAACATACCTTCTGCAATACCTCCCAGTTTGCACAGAGCCTGTCTTCCCAGTAACGGGAGTGGGGCCGTTCTAAAGTGTATAAAAGTACAGTATGGGGCTAGACACCCTCCCTGTTGGGTGTTCGCTTACTGCAGCTGTGGGGAACATCTGCATTCTCAAGCCCAATGCCCTTTCTTACCACATCTCCAGCATGTACCTCATGTTGTATGTTTTAATTGCCATTGTCCCCTTCCACTCTCATGTTCACAACCGCTGTGATCATATTCTCCCATGGCTAATTTTGCCATTCTAGGTTAACCAATTTAAATGTTTGAGCCTGTTGGGGCAGCAAACTATTTAGTAAAGTATGAACAGCTAGGGGCCCGTTTTCAGCTAGGGACCCTCTGGCATGTTCCTCCCACTTACTCTTATATCGGGCTATAAAATCTAGGATTGTCTCGTCTTTGTGTTGCAAGCATTGCACCACCTCGCCTATATCACTATGTTTTCTCGCTCCCCCCATTATAGCCTCCTGTCCTCTGTGGGCCAACCAGTGAGTGAGGGACTCATTTCCCCGAGCCTGTTGATCATCATTTTGCTGCCACTTGCTTTGGTATAATAGGCACAGGTCCCTCATTGCCTTCTTTCTGCTTAACACCTTTCTCCTCCTCTAGGGGCTGGTGTCTTTTCTCCATCCCTGTCCATCTCCTTATTATTTCCATCAATTTTTAAAGTTACACTTACCACTCCAACTATTACTGATAACACTTTCATGGCAAATATTAATTGTGCTCCCATCTCGCCAACCCATTTCTTTTTTAGAGAAGCGCAGGACAAAGATAGCTTATAACTTCCCTTATCTTGCCAATTTCCATTTAATTGATTAGCTAGATTACCATAAAGATTTACCAGACTTTGGCCATCTCTGTACTTTTTTATTTCCACATTTGCTGGCGATCCCAGTGGAACAATGGGATCTCCTACCTTTTCCCGGTGTCTCTTTGTCTTTTTTTATCACCTTTGCGGTGTTTCTACTTATCTGCATCTTTCCCTCCTGGACCACCTGTTTATTTTACTCAAGCCTCCCTCTATCAGTAGGATCAGATTTCTCCGATCGACAACTGTCCCATATTCTTCTCTCAAATCTGTAAAACTAAAGTTAGATTTCCACGGACAATGTCATAATATTCTAATAACAGTTTGCGCGCACCGGTTTTACTCCATCTGCAAACCACGAAGTCACCTTTCAATTTCTGTAGCGCGCTTTACGGCACCTGCTTCAATTTATCTTCCACGGCCAGCGGGAACAAATTTATCTTCCCCGCATCTTGCCTCAACCTTATAGGTATCTTGGCTCAGCGTGAATCACCGGCCAGTAAGCTAGGTTGCCCAGGGGTTCTCCCTTCTCTGGTGTCCCTCCCGTCCCCTTTTCAGTTCGGACCATTTTATCATTGCCTTTTATTTTCCCTCTGTATTCGTTCGAAGCCCGTTACAATTGGGACCCTGTCGACTACGCCAAATTCTGTTGAAGAAATTAATTTAGAGGGAAATTAAAGGAAAAACAAAAAGTTCCAGACTTCACAGGTTTGCTTCAAGAGACTTTATTACATAATATCATGGAGAGATGGCGGCAGAAAACTGCTCACCAGTTCTCGGAGTTCCAAGCAGAATTCGCCAACAGTTATACTGTGAAGTAAATAACTTTTGTTTAATTTTGTTAGATACTATTCTACAAAAACATTCTATCACCACATGGGTTCCAATTATTTCATTAGTCATAACATACTGTTCGCTTATGTTAATCTTATTCAACAACAGATAGTTAATACAAATCAAACGCAAAACAAGGAAATCTTTACATTATTCTATCTCATCTTTCAAGTGGCCTACGTCACCATCCCCATTCCGAGCTGATCATGAGTCTCACATTTACTGCAACGTATCTACGCTACTAGCGGTAGGTGGTGCGGGGGATCCACTGTAACTCTTTATAGAAGTGTAAACAAACTTCGTTATCAGCTAAACTATTTCATGTTTACATTACCATCCACCCTTCATCATATTCCAAAACAGGAGGTAAGAACATCTAATTTACTTTGCTGTTTCCCACAGATTCTCTTCTACAGCTGGTCAGGACAAAGATTTCCAATACTCTTCTCCAATACACCCTATTGTTACCCTGTTCAATTCCAATTAAATACAGAAGGATATACATTTTTCTTCCACAGCGATAGAGTTGCTGCATTACAGCACCAGAGACCTGGGTTTGATTCTGTCCTCGGTTGATGTCTGTATGGAGTTTGTACATCCTCCAGTTTCCTGCAAAAGTCCAAAGATGTACAAGTATGTAGGTTAATTGGCTTCTGTAAATTGTCCCTGGTGTGTAGGATAGTGCTAGTGTACGGGGTGTCGATGGTTGGCATGTGCTTGCTGGGCCGAAGGGCCTGTTTCCACTCTGCATCTCTAAAGTATAAAGTCTAAACTGGTAACATTGGGGCAAGGAGCCACATGGACATGCTGCTATCAGAAGTAGTTAAGAACAACAAACAAAGTTTTATTTAGTCCTTTCATGGATGTACCCAGCTGCATTTACAGTCAATAATGTTCTTCTTTAGCTCCGGTCGCTCTACTAATGTTGGACATGGATGGACAATTTGTGCATAGCAAGATATCTTGAACATTGTGGTAATTACAAGATAATCTGTTTTAATAATATTGGCTGAGAGATAAATATTTGTCAAGAACACTGGGGAGGAACTGTTCTTGATTATTCATCCAAGCAACCCAGGCGTCACTGACAAAATCAGTGTTCGATGCCCATTCATTGTATCATTGAGAACAGTTGAGAGATACGAGCCACACATGGTAAAATGGGACTAGTTTAGATGGGGCCAGTGTTTCCACTTTAAAGGAAATTACCCGAAATTCAGGAAATTCTGGTTGTCTTCGGGTAATTTTAGGGAAATTAAATAATTTTAGGAAATTTCCGCATCTGGCCCGCGATGGGATATAAAGGTAATACACACAGCACTGCCAGTTTGGCGCTCAAAGATTTAAACAGAGAGCTGCCAGTTTAACGCGTGGGAATTTAAACGAAGAGCTGTCGGCTGCAGCGCTACGGGTTCTAAATATTGCGCTACCGGCTGCAGTGGTATGGGCTTTACACATAGCGCTATGGCCACAGCGCTATGGGTCACAGACTGTTCGGGAAAATTCTCGTATAACAATGAGTCTTTGGAATTCTCTTTCTCAGTGGAAGTTGAGCCTTTATTTTTCAGGCAGTGGTAGAATTCTGGATAAGCCTTGTGGTGAAAGGTTACCAGTGGGATTGAGTTACATTGGGATTGGCCTTGATTTTACAGAACGGTGGGTGGGCTCAAGGGGCAGAGAGGGAGAGGGAGGGGTGGAGAGGAGGGAGAGTGGGAGGGAGAGAGGGAGAAGGAGGGAGGGAGAGAGAAGAGAGGGAGGGAGAGAATAAGAGAGGGAGGGGGAAAAAAGGAAGGAGGGCGAGAGGGAATAAGAGAGGGAGGGTGGGAGGGAATAAGAGAGGAGGGAGAAAGAAAGGGAAAGAGGGAGGAAGAAAGGGAGGGTGGGAGGGAAAGAGGGAGGGAGCGAGAGAGGGAGGGAGAGAGGGAGGGCGAGAGGAATGGAGAGAGGGAGGGAGAGAGTGGGGGGAGGGAGAGAGGGAGGGAGAGAGAGGAAGGAGGGAGAGAGGAAGGAGGGAGAGAGAGGGAGGGAAAGGGGGAGCGAGGGAGGGAGAGTGGGAGGGAGAGAGAGCAGAGACTGAGACACAAGCGCAGGTCGAAAAAACGAAGATAACAAAAGCTGTTGGAGGCAACGAAAGCTGCCTTGCATAACACTGTACAAGTGAGTAACAGAAGCAGGCAGATACGGTGTAGTTACATACATCTGTTTTGCCTTGTTCTTCTTTGTGTTGTTAACGTGTGCCCACAAAAAAACCCCAACAACAAATATCACGCAGGAAGCATTTTGAAAATTTCAGGAAATACCATAAAATTCCAGGCAATTTGGGATTCTATTTCAGGAAAAAAAAAATTGATGTGTGGAAGCACTGGATGGGGCATCTTGGTCGGCAGGGACAAATTGGTCCGAAGGGACTGTTTTCATGCTGTATGACTCTGACTCTATGACTCTATCCTTAATTGGCTATGAGAAAGCAGTGTCGAGACTTCCTGCTGTTGTTCTAATGAAGGTGCTCCCACTGTGGTGTTAGGAATTCCAGGATTGAGTCAGCAACAATGAAGGAATTTCCTAGTCAGGATAATATGTGCGACGTTGTAATGTTTCCTTGCACCAGCTGCTCTTGTCCTCGCCAAGTGATGTGGAAGGTGCTATTCGAGTGACTACAGTACATCTTATAGACTGCACACACTGCAGCCATTTTTTTTAAACCACATCACTATAATACAAGTCAACCAAATATACTAAATAAACTATTATATAACTACAGTGCCCTCCATAATGTTTGGGACAAAGACCCATCATTTATTTATTTGCCTCTGTACTGCACAATTTGAGATTTGTAGTAGAAAAAAATCACATGTGGCTAAAGTGCACATTGTCAGATTTTATTAAAGGGTATTTTTATACATTTTGGTTTCACAATGTAGAAATTACAGTTGTGTTTGTACATAGTCCCCCCATTTCAGGGCACCATAATGTTTGGAACACAAGGCTTCACAGGTGTTTGTTATTGCTCAGGTGTGTTTAAATGCCACCTTAATGCAAGGAGCTCTCAGCATCTAGTCTTTCTTCCAGTCTTTCCATCATCTTTGGAAACGTTTATTGCTGTTTATCAACATGAGGACCCAATGAAAGTCAAGGAAAGCCATTATGACTGAGAAACAAGAATAAAACTATTAGAGACATCAGCCAAACCTTAGGCTTACAAAAATCAACTGTTTGGAACATCATTAAGAAGAAAGAGAGCACTGGTGAGCTTACAAATCGCAAAGGGACTGGCAAGCCAAGGAAGACCTCCACAGCTGATGACAGAAGAATTCTCGCTATAATAAAGAAAAAAAACCAAACACTTGTCCAACAGATCAGAAACACTGTTCAGGAGTCAGGTGTGGATTTGTCAATGACCACTGTCCGCAGAAGACTTCATGAATAGAAATACAGAGGCTACACTGCAAGATGCAAACGACTAGTTAGCTGCAAATATAGGAAGGCCAGGTTACAGTTTGCCAAGAAGTACTTAAAAAAGCAACCACAGTTCTGGAAAAAGTTCTTGTGGACAGATGAGATGAAGATTAACTTATATCAGAGTGATGGCAAGAGCAGAGTATGGAGGAGAAAAAGAACTGCCCAAGATCCAAAGCATACCACCTCATCTTTGAAACACGGTGGTGGGGGTGTTATGACCTGGGCATGTATGGCTGCTGAAGGTACTGGCTCACTTATCTTCATTGATGATACAACTGCTGATGGTAGTAGCATAATGAATTCTGAAGTGTATAGACACATCCTATCTGCTTAAGTTCAACAAATGCCTCAAAACTCATTGGCCGGTGGTTCATTCTACAGCAAAACAATGATCCCAAACATACCGCTAAAGTAACAAAGGAGTTTTCCTAAGCTAAAAATTGGTCAATTCTTGAGTGGCTAAATCAATCACCTGATCTGAACCCAACTGAGCATGCCTTTTATATGCTGAAGAGAAAACTGAAGGGGACTAGCCCCCAAAACAAGCATAAGCTGAAGATGGCTGCAATACAGGCCTGGCAGAGCATCACCAGAGAAGACACCCAGCAACTGGTGATGTCCATGAATCGCAGACTTCAAGCAGTCATTGCATGCAAAGGATATGCAACAAAATACTAAACATGACTACTTTCATTTACATGACGTTGCTGTGGTGCATTATGGTGCCCTGAAATGGGGGACTATGTACAAACACTACTGTGATTTCTACATGGTGAAACCAAAATGTATAAAAATGGCCTTTATTAAAAACTGACTGTGCACTTTAACCACATGTGATTTTTTTCTATTACAAATCTCAAATTGTGGAGGTAAATAAATAAATGACGGGTCATTGTCCCAGTCACGGTGGCACAGTGGTGGAGTTGCTGCCTTACAGCAAAAATGCAGCGCCAGAGACCCGGGTTCGATCCCGACTACGGGTGCTGTCTGTATGGAGTTTGTACGTTCTCCCCGTGATCTGCGTGGGTTTTCTCCGAGATCTTCGGTTTCCTCCCACTCTCCAAAGACGTACAGGTTTGTAGGTTAATTGGCTTGATTAATTGGCTTGATAAAAATGTTAAATTGTCCAAGTTGGCGATATGCAGAGTACTACCTTGCCGACTACAAAATTCAGAAGGTTCAGAAGATTATGGAGGGCACTCTAAATCACCATCCTTATTAATACCTAATAGATGATATAAAGGCTTTGGGGAATCAACTGATAAAGCTGAATGCTCTCGAATTCTCTGCCAAATCTCTCTACTTTTCCTCTCTCTTTCCTCTGTAAACCTTCCCCTATGACCAACCTTTCATAATCTAAATCAACATCTTTTGAGGATCTTCCTGATGACCCCTGTTGAAAAGCCCTGCGACTGCTTGGTCTATTAGTGGCACTGTGTTACTGGAAGCTGTGGTCTTTGTCTGAATGCCCAGCAAAGCTATCTTTATCTGCTCTCAGTGCCAATGTGAGGTTTGTTTACTTTGCCATGGAAACCCGTGCCTCTGGCAGAGTGCTTGCTGACGATCATTCACTATTTAATGGACTTACTCAGCTTCCGAGTAAAGCAGATGAAGGTCACTCTGGCAATCATAGTCAAAGATAGCAGCAACCCCAGAGCTCTATATAACAAGGGCACTGTCAAAAGTTCAAAATCAACAAAGGGGAAAGGGCAGAGTCAGAAAAAGTTTGCCCTGGCAAATGAACAAATAAATAAATTATCAAATTACAGACAGGTGGCAGGACAAGTTGGTGAGGCTTTGTGTTTTAAGCCCATTGTGGATTCTGAACTTTATAAATAGACTACGAGTTGGTTGTTCTAAACCTTTATATATCAGTAGTTTGGCTCTGGCAGGGTCATCGCATCCAATTAGCTGTGCGTCACTTTATGAATCTCATCAAGGATTTTGAGAGGGTGTGATGGAGATTGACTGGAATGGACCCAAGACTTAAGTTAATAAGGAAGGGCATGGAGAAGTCAGAGTTGTACTCCTTGGTGCGGGGCAGGTCAAGGTGAGATTTAGTGTAGGTGTACAAAATAATGAGGTTTGACTAAATAGGGAGAGTGCTTCTTCATTGAATATCAAAAACCTTCAGATGCTGCAAATCTGAAATGAAAACAGAAAATGCAGGAACCACTCAGCAGGTCAGGCAGCATCTTTGGAAAGAGAATCTAAGTTAGTGTTTCAAGTTGGAGACCATAGTCAGAACTGGCCTTTGACCTGAAACTTTAATATAATTTCTCTTTCCACAGATGCTGCTTGCCCGGCTAAGTTTTAATAACATTTTGTTTTTATTAGTTGGAAAGCCTGAGACAGATGTAAATAAATTGAACATTTTTTTGAATAAAAATAAATTGAATTTGAGGGATATCTGGCTGAGATATACCAATCATCATTGGTCTTGCATGAGGTACTGGATGACTGGAAGGTGGCAGATAAGACCATAAGAGAGGAAGAATTAGGCCACTTGGCCCATCATGTCTGCTCCACCATTCGACCCATCAAATCTTCTCTGCCATTCGATCATGGCTGATCTATTTTTCCCTCTCAACCCCGTTCTCCTGCCTTCTCCTCATCACCTTTGACGCCCTTATAATTAAGAATCTATAAATTTCCAATTTAAAAATACCCAATGACTTGGCCTCCACCACTGTCAGTGGCAACGAAACACAACAGATCACCCTCTGGTTAAATAAATTCCTCTCAATTTCCATTCTACAGGTACGTCCTTTTATTTTGAGGCTGTGCCTTCTGGTCCTAGACTTTCCTGCAAGTGGAGCCGTACACTCCGTATCCAAATCCACATCAAAGCTCCCTACAACCAAATGTTATGCCTCTATTTAAGAAGGGTTGCAAGAAGAAGACTAGGAACTATACACCAGTGAGGCAAACATCTATGGTAGGTGTAAATAGTTAAAGTCCACAATCTGAAGTTCAAGATCATCCTTCCCCGTAAAGAGTCAATATGGTAAGCACACATGTCGCAAGAATTCAAACATACTCGCCGTATCTATCTGGCGGTCTACTAATACGGCCCGAACGCGTTCGGACCAAGCCCTCTCCCCCTTCGCCAGAAAGATTAAAAGGAGGTGGTGAACCCGGAAGTGAGAAAGCAGCAGGGGACACCCGTGGTGACCGACAAGGGGAGCATGCAGGAGAGGTAGTTTTGTGGTTAGTCATGGCCGCCGGTCGTGGTAGGGTACGGGACATGCTGGAACTGGTGGTGGACGCGGCAGCAGACGGCTGGAACTGTAGAGGTAGAGCATAAGGATCAGCTGGTGTTGGCGGCTCCGACGGTATAGGGTGCCATCAAAGTCAACAAGGTAAGATCGTGGTTCTTCAGCCTGGCCAACAATGTAACCCAAACTTGGTCTCCGACTGGAGGCGTGGGTTCATATCCCACTTCTGACACCATGTAAATAGTTAAAGTCCACTATCTGAAGTTCAAGATCATCTTTAATCAGTATCCATATATAACGATACAGCAGGTTGTTAGTACATCGTGACCGCTTCCAAGATTGACTAATGTAGGAAGTGGGTGTTAGTATGAATCATACAGTAGGGTGGGGTTAGTGATGCTATTCTACTATGATTGGCTTTCATGCATAAACCAATCTACAGTAGGTAAGTTACTGAAGAGGATACAAAGAGATAAAATATATATGCATTTTAATAGACAGCGGCTGATTAGGGGTAGTTAGCATGGTTTTGTACGTGGGAGATCGTGTCTCAATAATTTGTTTGAGTTATTTGAAGATGTGTCTATATGTTGCTTGTACGGACTTTAGTAAAACCTTTAATAATATTACGGATAATCCCAAGAGATTTTATAACTACATTAAGGGAAAAGGGTAACCTGAGAGAGAATGTGCCCCATAGGAATCAAAACAGTTAACTGTGTGGAGTGCCAGGAGATGGGCAAGGTCCTCAATGTGTATTTCTCTTCTGTTTTTACGGTGGAGTAGGACATGAGGACCAGGGAATTTGGGACAGTCAATGGAAGTGTCTTGAGGGCAGTCAGTATTACGGTTGAGGAATTGTTGACGGTCCTATGATGGTAGATAAATCTCCCAAGCCTGATCAGATATATCCAAAGTCACTGGGAAGCTCGAGAGAAAATTGCAGGCTTTCTCCAGAGTTGCAGCCTGTCCCACTGAGTTACACCAGCACATATTTAAGAGATTATATTCAGTTTTGGTCATCCTGTTATATATATAAAGATGTTGTCAAGCTGGAAAGGGTGCAGAGTAGAATTACGAGGATGTTACTCAAGGGCTTGAGCTATAGGGAAAGGTTGAGTAGGCTAGGACTTTATTCCTTGGAACACAGGAGGATGAAGGGCGATTTTATAGAGGTGTATAAGATCATGAGAGAGATAGATAGGGTTAATGCACAGAGTCTTTTATCCAGAGTAGGGGAATCAAAAACCAAAAGACATAGATCCAAGGTGAGTGGGGAAAGATTTAATAGGAACCTGAGGGTTCCATCGACTCGCCCCACATGCCTCCCAAGGGACTGCGGAGAAGCCGGGTGGCAAGGCCTGTCTGGGCCGAAGGAGCTTCAGCGGCGGCGATGGGAGCCTCGGCAGCGGCAGCAGGAGCGTCAACGGCAAAGGGAGCCTCGGCGGCGGTAGGGCCTTGGCGGCAACGGGAGTCTCGCAACAGCAGGAGCCTCGGCTGCAATGGGAGCCTCGGCAATGGTGGGGCCTCGCGATCTACCCGCGGTCGATGAGGGGGGGGGGGGAACAACGGAGGACCCGGCGTGGAGGGACCGCCGTGAAGAACAATGGAGGATCCGACGTGGGGGGACCGCCGTGAAGACAATGGAGGATCTGCCGTGGGGGAACCACCATGAGGGATGGTTGGAGAACAAAGGGGGGCCCAGTGTGGTGGAGGGGAAGCACTCTAGTTTTAGTATTCTCTGTCTAGGGGATAGGCCTGTGTTCATTTGTTTGTTCCGTTTAAGGAAATGTACACACGACAAGCAGCCAACAGTCGCTAGTCTTTTTCTTTTTTTCACTTTTAATTTAATTTTAATTTAAAGTTTCCGTGTACCTTGTTGGGTGTTATGATTGTTGGCAGACCAAGCTGAACAAGCTGCCAGAGGAGGTAGATGAGGCACGTACTATCGCAATGTTTAAAAAACATTTGGGCAGATACAAGGATAGGATAGGTTTAGAGGGATAAGGGCCAAATGTAGGCAGGTGGGACTAGTGTATATGTAAATAGACACAAGATGTTGGAGTAACTCAGCTGGTCAGACAGCATCTATGGAGAGAAGGTATAGGTGACGTTTCGGGGGTGAGATCCTTCATTAGACCGTTCATCAGTCTGATGGTCTCCACCCGAAACGTCACCTATTCCTTTTCTCCAGAGATGCTGACTGACCCACTGAGTAACTAGCATTTTGTGTCTATCTTTGGTGTAAATCAGCATCTGCAGTTCCTTCCTATAAACCAGTGTAGATGTAGTTGGTCAGCGTGGGCAAGATGGGCCAAAGGGCCTGTTTCCATGCTGTATGACTATAACTTTATAAGGTTCCGCATAGTGGGCTGCTCTGGAAGGTTAGATCACTTGGCATCCAAGGATAGCCTGCATACAGAATTAGCTTCTTGGAAGGAAGCAGGAGGTGATGATGGGAGGTTGTTTTTCGAACTGGTGGCCTGTAACTAGTGGTGTACCTCAGGGATTAGTGCTGGACCAATCGCTGTTTGTGGTTTATATCAACAATTTAGATGAGAATGTTCAAGGCATGACTTGTAAGTTTGCAGATGACACTAAAGAAGCTGGTATCGTAGATAGTGAAGATGGCTTTCAAAAATTACAGCAGGATCTTGATCAGTTGGGCAGTGGGCTGAGAAATGGTTAATGGAGTTTAATGCATATGTGTGAGATCTTGCATTTTTGGAAGTCAAACCAGGGAAAGACTTTCACAGTGAATGGTAGGGCCATGCGGAGTGTTGTAGAACAAAGGGATCTAGTTCTCTGAATGTGGAGTCACAGGTAGATTGGGTGGAAAATAAGGCTTTTGGTGCATTGGGCTTTATCAGTCAAGGTATTGTGTATAGATGTTGAGATGTTATGTTACAGTTGTATAAGATGGTGGTGAGGCTGTACTTGGAGTATTGCAATCAGTTATTGTCACTCTAATAGGAAGGATGTTATTTAAGTTGGAAAGAGTGCAGAGAAGATTTTTGAGGCTATTGCTAGGACTCAATGGCCTGAACTATAAGGTGAGACAGGGCAAGTTAGGACTCTAATCCTTGGAGCACAGGAAGTACCAGAGGACGTAGGTTTAAGGCTCGAGGGGAAACATGTAATAGGAACGTGAGGGGCAACCTTTCCACACAGAGGGTGGTGGATGTATGAAACTGGTTGCAGATGATGTAGTTACGGCAGGCACTATAACAACAATTAAAGGACACTTGGACAGGTAGAAGGAAGGGATTGTAGGGATATGAGCTAGCTTAGATGGGACATCTTGCTCGGCATTGATGAGTTGGGCTGAAGGGCATGTTACCATGCTCTGACCAGTTTTGATGTTAGGTGAACACATTTTTCTTCACACACAAAGTCTTTGGTAGACAGTCAAAACCTTTTTCCCCAGGGTGAGGATGTCAAAGACTGGAGGACATAGCTGTAACGTCAGAGGGGCAAAGTTGAAAGGAGATGTGTGGGACAGGTTTTTGAACCAAAGAATGGTGGGTTCAAACACGCTGGTGGTGGAGGAAGTAGATACAATCATCATGTTTAAAATGCTTTTAGAAAGACAGGTAGATTTGCAGGGAATGGAGAGATATGGATCACATGCAGGCAGAGCAGATTAGATTAATTTGGCCTGTTCATGTGCGGAACTATTGTACTATGCTAGTATTTCCTGTGCTTTGTTGTACTATATTACGTTCAATGGAACTTGCTGCTAGAAAGGCCAGTTGGATAAGATTCAATTCAAAACTTTCAAATCAGTATTGGATAAAAATATGAAAAGAGTGCAAGATTATGAGGAATTTGTTGAATCACTTGCTCAAAGAGCTGGCCCAGGTGCAGGGTACTGCATGTTCCCCTTTAGTGGTAGAAGAATCTATAGCATTTATCAGCTGATCATTTATTTCTATTTATAAGGTTTAAGTGGAATGGCAGATTATACATGTAGTCATGCAATCTTTGAGACTAATTATGGTATTATCTATGTTTATCCAGGAGGAGATATGGAAGAAGAAAGTTGTAAGAAGACTGCTTTACAAAGCAAGAAAACTATTTAAACCTTCCTTAAGATTTTCCTACTCTAAAATGTAGTTATGTGTGTTTACTATAATTGCATTACTGTTCAGAATAAAATCAAGCACCATGCATTTTGGAAGTATATACAAGTATTATTTTATGCCAGAGTATCGATGCCCTGTTATTAATTACAACCAACACAGTCTACATCTGTGTTTTTGCTCAACATGACAAATGGTTTGTTAATGTAGTAACCTTGTGCATGACAGCACTTTTGCTTGGATGATGCAGCAAGCTCTCGATAAGCTACTATCCTGCTTGTGATACTGAATGATCCTAGCCAAATGTGTGCTTGTTTTATATTTGTAATGTCAGAGTGCTGAAGAGGGTATTATTGTAGTCAAAACCTTATTCATTTTCTCTCTGATAAACTGTGAGAAACAAAAAAGTCCCCAGGAGTATACCTCAACCAGGAAAACCTTTCTGAAGGTTTCAAAGCTTCAACCAGCTTTTTAGCAATAGTACTGTACAGACATCGGTGTCTAGTTCATGGAGCTCCATGTCTATCTTTAGATTTTAAACAAAATGTTTGATCCAAGTTCTCTAGCTTTTTAAAAGATAACTAGATGCCTACCTGCTCATTCTGCCACCATTTGGGGATTACTTCACCTCATTGTTTGATAGCATTTTTTGAAGTTGCTTCATTTTATTTTAAACAAAAATGTTGATTGATTACAGCATTTGATTTCCTTGAACAGATCCATGTTCATTTTCCAGCACTTAAACAGTCTGTAAAATGCACGGTTCCCTATCACGAGATGATAATACAGTGGAACACATTAATCATGATAATAGTACTGATAGAAAATTGTAGTCCTTGCTGTTTTATTGCATACTCTTCTCTCCCTTGCATTTTGCTATTTAAGCATTATAGAAATAGTTTTACAACTTGCTTTCTCACAAGGGAACCACTCCTCTGGGTGCACATAGACATTGTGATGAACTGTGCTGGGAGTGTAAATTAATTCTCATTTATACATATGCCTTTACAAAGCTGCATTGTTTTCAATCAGAATTGGATACAAATCACAGTCACAACTTAGTGGTGTGTCGTTCAGTTTAAAATTTCAGATTACCTTGTGACTGCTCTGCGTGTAATGTTGCTCTTGGTCCAGAGCAGTATTGATGTGCATGGCGATCCTTTCAGCTTATCAGGGAAAGCGTGGGTGCTACGTTAGGTTCAGAGCCTTCCTGTTTACACGATTTCCAACATTTCTCAGGGTTTCTTTCAATATCGTTTGCACTACTGTAGTATCAGATGAGAAACATTGGTTACATACCGTGTCACCCATTAGGCAATAACATGCTTATTTTTTTTCGACAAATATTGGAAATAGTCAGATACATTGCCTGGCTACGACCCCCTCTTATTGTAGCTGCAGGTTCTCCTGTAGACGTTCCACTTGCCTCCATGGTGGGGTTAAGGGCAGTCAGTGAGAGGCAGAGGTTGCGTTGGGGGTGTTGCCTTCTAACAGACGCACCAATTTCACTGAATGCTTTATGTTGATGTAGAGCAAGCTGGTATATAAGATGAGGCTTGCCCTCCCAGGCAGGCATTCCCACAAATCTGTGACGGTTTGCCTCGCAGCCTCAGCTCACAGTTGGGTGATTTCTAATTTATTTTTTAAGATGGTCCGCAACAACCCTTCCCAGAAGCATCAACATTTCTGCAGGAAAAACCCATTGTTGTTGAATACAACATATTTTTAAATGCATTTGGGTAACTCATAAGATTGCTTTGGCCATTCAGTCCCATGAACGTCTGCCAGCCCGAAGTGAAACATCTCTCATTCATCTTTGCTGTAGCCCTGAGAACTATTCTCTGTAAAATATCTACCTTAGACTAGAGACAACATTTAGCAACGGTGCAAGATATGAACATGCTTTGTGCAGGTGGTGGGTATATGGACCAAGCTTCCAGAAGATAGACACAAAAAGCTGGAGTAACTCAGAAGATCAGGCGGCATCGCTGGAGAAAAATAATGTTGGGTAACCCTTCCTCAGAGCGCAAGAAGGGCCTCTACCCGAAACATCACCTATTCTTTTTCTCCAGAGATGCTGCCTGACCTGCTAAGTTACTCTGGCTTTTAGTGTCTATCTTCAGTTTTTACCAGCATCTCCAGTTCCTTCCTACACATTTTGCAAGCTACCAGAAGAGGTAGTTGAGGCAGGTACGTTAACAGAATTTAAAAGGCATTTGGGCAGATACATGGATAGGAAAGGTTCAGATGGATATGGGCCAAACACAGGCAAATGGGACTAGCTTAGATTGGGCATCTTGGCCGGCATGGATTCGGTGGGACGAAGGGCCTGTTTCCATGCTATACCTCTAAACTAAAACAGGCCTGAAAGACAATGCAGAGCACTCGGAGTGCTACACGGGTTCACACCGGTTTGTCATCCCCCTTTCACATCCACTCCCTACACAATAACGTTTAAGAGACATTTGGACAGGTACATGGGTAAGATAGGTTCAGAGGGTTATGGGCCAAGCATGGGCAGGTAGACTTGTAGATGGGGCATGTTGGTTGGCGTGGGCACTTTGGGCCGAAGGGCCTGTTTCCACGCTGTATGATTCTATGACTAGGGGGCAATTTGCAGAGAACCAAAATCCCCACAAATTTGCATGTCTTTGGGATGTGGGAGGAAACCCATGTAGTTACAGAGAGAACGTACAAAGTCAACACAGACAGCACCCTAGGTCAGGATCGAACCCTGGTCTCTGGTGCTGTGAGGCAGCAGCTCTACCAGCTGCACCACTCTGCCGCCTGTTGGGTATCTCTGATTTTAAACTCAGAACCACTGATGAACTTGCCTTCAGTTGTCAAGTCCTATGCTGTGGAATTTCCTCCGTAACGTCTCTGCTCCTTCTTAAACCACCCTCTCAGACCTTGCTCCTGCACACTTGTCTCCATGTCTCTCCTTATGTCTGTGTGGGGCTTTGTTTAATCAAGATCGAACAGGACATTTTATTATTTCGGAAGTGTTATAGAGTACGTTATTCCAAGACGTGTGCATTTTCAGATTGCGTTCAGAAGCAACTCAGATGACAAAAACTAACTTTTGCATATTCGAACGCCAAATTCAATATTGCACCCCACTCAGCTAATATAATCCACAGTGCTGCAAAGTTATAACAAAGCCTCTGGGAGTGAAGTCAGGAAACTGCAAAAGGGACAGTAAAGATTCAGAGCTGCCATCTTATTTGGCTGCAGTGGTTTCTTCGGGATAGGATTTGGCCAGTCTTAAAGTGTTTACTGTCAAACAGTGACCAGGGTAGTTTCCTACTAAAGTTTGGGCTGTAACTCGACAATCTCTCTGATATTTTGATGATACATTAAGATGATACGGCAAAGGGAATGAAAGGTGGATGATGGTCGGCTTTTGTGGTAGAGGAGTCATTCATCGTTGGATACCCACCTCAGGCCACGTCCTATAGCCATGGCACTTGGTGGCTGCTTCAGTTAATTCTCTGGTTGATAGTGATGTCTAGGATGTAGATGGTTGTGGATTCGGTGATCGTACTGTTGTTGAATGTCAAGGGTAGGTATTTAGATTTTTGTCTTCTCCCACAATTCATTTCCTTTGTAATAATCGTCATGGCTCAGGGCAAGATACTTTAAGCAGGGTGAAGCTAAGCATTCATGGAGACCCAAGAGACTGCAGATGCTGGAATCTTGAGCAAAACACAAAGTGATGGGGGAGCTCAGTGGGTCAGGCAGCATCTGTGGAGGGAAATGGATAAGAAACGTTCTTAAGATTTTTTGGGTTGGGCTTCACACTCGAGTCTAAAGAAGGGTCTTGACCCAAAATATCATCTGTCCATTCCCTCCACAGACGTTGCCTGGCCCGCTGAGTTCCTGAAGCACTTTGTTTTGTTAAACATTTATGCTATGTATCTACGTGAATTACTATGATTCATTTTGGTTAATAATGCTTCAACATGTTTAAACACAAGTCAGTAATTGTGTTTTTGAAAAAGATGGAAGGAGACAATAAGTTTGGGTTTATTTTTGTCACGTGCACCGAGGTCCAATGAAAAGCTTTGTTTTGCATGCTATCCAATCAGGTGAGATAATATACATAAATGCAATCAAGCCAAACTCTAGTGCTATAGGTAGAGTAATAACAATCGGAAGATACAGAGTGCAGAATATAGTTCTCAGCATTGTAGCGCACCAGTTCTAGAGACAAAGTCCAATGTCCACAATGGGGTAGAGGTGAATCGGACAGTACCCTAGCTTATGGAATGTCAGTTACATTCACTTTATCTGTTTTTTGGGAGTCCAAAGAGGCAAACTGGTTAAAGGTCACTGACCCACAGCTGTCAGCTCTGTTTCTCTCTCCACAGACGCCGCCTGAGCCGTTGAGTATTTCCAACGTTCTCAATTCTATTTTCACATTTCCAGCATCTGCAGCGTTCCTTATGCCTTTTGAAAGGAGGACGCCTCTCAGCAAAGCTAGGAATTTTCCTAAATCTTTGTATATCAGATTGGTAGGATGTTCCCCGATGAAGCTCACTTGATTTTATGTCCACTAAATCAAAGCAGGGCTGTTTAAAGGGAGTTCCCACCAAGGATGGGGCCCCATCTTGTTTCCCATCCCTTCTCCCCCCCCCCCAATAATTATTAGTGAATCACTCTGTGTATGTGTATAATTCGTGTTTAAAGTACCTCTCCAAAAGTAGCAAAATTTACAAACATACTCATGTCTCTGCTTCAGAGAAAATATCGAAAGAGTTTCATTAGAGTTGATGCCCTGACTTGCTCCTGGCAGTCCCGAAAGCTGTAACGGAGGGCCAGGAAAAATCCCCTTGAAGTTTTTGTGACTAAAAGGGTTATGGAAGTGTACGTGGGGGTGAAGGTTTACAGGGTTACATCTTCAGGAAAAAGATCAATACTGTATATATATTTTTTAACATTGTTTTGGCCGCAGCATTGGAGCATTCCTTTGCACATTTGTTGTTGACACCACTCTGCGGTATTTGTAAAACGATCGGACAAGCAGCTCAAATGCCAGTGGTGTCAGTTGAGTAAGGAGGGGGTTCCAGTCTGCACTGTTCATGTCTGATTTAATATGTTACATTATTTGTCTGGAATGTATCCTGTTCACAACTGTTGTCAAATTTCAGAACCTGCTGAGGCTGCAAACTGTAAAAGCTGCCAGTGTTTTTCTTTTTGTTTTAATTATTTTCTTCTTTTCTATCACCTTGGTTGGTGCTTTCATTGACTAGAGAGAAATTACTTAAAAAATATATGGTTAAGTATGATAAGGTGCCCTGGGTGGGCTGTGATCTCTTTCCCACCAGCCACCCAGCTGACGTTTGTCAGGAATGTTTCAGTGCACGGAGTGTTCGGATTGTCTAGAATGTACACTGTTTACACATGCCAAGTGTGCAGTGGCAGAGAGAAGAGTGTGAGAGCATGTGCGAAGATTGTATGAGGTGCGAGGTGGATGGACCGTACTGACTGAAGAGGTCACAATAGTTTCACTGGGGATGGTGGAAGATGGAAGAGAAACGATTGTTTGAGAGCAAGCATCAGGAGGTGACATTGAAGAGGAATTAAACAGCACAAACGAACAGAGAAATCAACTTGAAAAGTTATCATAGTTAAAGATGCAGCAACGTAAAGACATTGTTACAAATCTGGAAATCTGCAGTTGTCCGGTATTGCACAAACGGAAAGTCTTTTTTTGTGTTAATAGTTGGATTGTTTCTTATCTCTTTATAAAATAAATAATATGTGAGCCAATGATTTGTATGTATTGGATTTGCCTAATAAAGATCATGTCATTTTCCAGTGACTACTTTAGTTTGTTTTTTCTCTCCACAGGTATTTGGTTGATAGATGGTATATATAAATCAGTTTAAATATAGGAAGGATAGGAAGACGTGCGGGTTTGTAGGTTAATTGGCCTCAGTAAAATTGTCACTAGTGTGTAAGGATTGGATGTGAAAGTGGGATAACATAGAAGTAATGTAAATGTGTGATCAATGGTTGGCATGGACTCAGTGGGCTGAAAAGCTATATCTCTAAACTAAACTAAAAAAACCTTACTGAGCAGTTTACAACCCAGCGGCATGAACATTGATTTATCTCATTTCAAGTAACCCCTGCATTCCCTCTCTCCTCTCCCCTTCCCCACCCTAGTCATTCTACTAGTTCTTGTCCTCATCTTCCACCCTATCAGCCGTTGCATACAACATATAATCCTCCGCCACCTCCAAAGGGATCCCACCACTGGCCACATCTTCCCATCCCCTTTCTGCTTTCCGCAGAGACAGTCCCCTCCGTAACTCCCTGGTCAATTCGTCCCTTCCCACCCAAACCACCCTTGCACTTTCTCCTGCAACCGCAGGAAATGCCACACTTGTCGCTTTACCTCCCCTCTCGATTCCATCCACGGACCCAAGTAGTCTTTCCAGGTGAGGCAGAGGTTCACCTGCACCTCCTCCAACCTTATCTACTGCATCCGTTGTTCCAGGTGTCAACTTTACATCGGCGAGACCAAGCACAGGCTCAGTTCGCAATAACCAACCTGATCTCCCGGTGGCTTAGCACTTTAACTCCCCCTCCCATTCCGAATCTGACCTTTCTGTCTTGGGCCTCCTCCATTGCCAGAGTCCCAGCGCAAATTGGAGGAACAGCCCCTCATATTTTGCTTGGGTAGTTTACACCCCAGCGGTATGAACATTGACTTCTCCAATTTCAGATAGTCCTTGCTTTCTCCCTCCTTCCCCTCCCCTTCCCAGCTCTCCCACTCCGCCTCTTCCTTTCTTTTTCCTGCAACCCCCCCCCCCAACATCAGTCTGAAGAAGGGTCTCGACCCGGAACATCGCCTATTCCTTTTCTCCATAGATGCTGCCACCTGCTGAGTTTCTCCAGCATTTTTGTCTACCTACTAGTTCCACTGTTCGCATCCCAGTATCCTTTCGCTATCACCTCTTCCCCAGCCAACAATGAACCATTATGGGCCCTTCCTTGGTCATCTATTGCTGGCCCTGATTTGTGCTGGCCTTTTTCAACCTCTAGTTCCCCCACTCCTCTAATTTCAGTCTGAAGAAGGGTTCGACCCGAAACGTCACCCGTCCTTTTTCTCCAGAGAGTCTGCCTAACTCACTGAGTTACTCCAGCACTTTGCGTCTCTCTTTGGTAAAAAAACTTACTACATTTCTTGAAAATAAGTTATATTAATGACTTGTGTTAGACATAGTGTTTGCATCAAAATTTCTCCTCAGACGAATTACACAGGAAGTGTAGGAAAGCACTGCAGATGCTGGTTTAAATCGAAAGTAGACACAAAATGCTGGAGTAACTCAGCGGGGCAGGCAGCATCTCTCCAGAGATTTGTGAATTACACAGGAATTTGGTTTTGCACTATTTACAAATTAAATAAAATTCAAAATGAATATTCATAATTTAATGCTGAAATATTGTTTGAATTACCTGACAAAATAAATTAAATTTTCAAGTAAAATTAAAAGTATTGAATTATTAAATAATTTGTTTATAACTTCTCATGAACAGATAAAAGTCATGTGTTACTGTTACATATCTCATGATTTTCCAAAGCACTTGACAATAAAGTAATGGTGATGTCAGTCACTGCTGCTGCTGTACTGTTAGAAACATAGAAAATAGGTGCAGGAGTAGGCCATTCGGCCCTTCGAGATGATCATGGCTGATCATCCAACTCAGTATCCTGTACCTGCCTTCTCTCCATACCCCCTGATCCCTTTAGCCACAAGGGCCACATCTAACTCCCTCTTAAATATAGCCAATGAACTGGCCTCAACTACCTTCTGTGGCAGAGAATTCCAGAGATTCACCACTCTCTGTGTGAAAAATGTTTTTCTCATCTCGGTCCTAAAAGACGTCCCCCTTATCCTTAAACTGTGACCCCTTGTTCTGGACTTCCTCAACATCGGGAACAATCTTCCTGCATCTAGCCTGTCCAACCCCTTAAGAATTTTGTAAGTTTGTAAGTTTTCTTGTAAATTTTGTAAGTTTCTATAAGATCCCCCCTCAATCTTCTAAATTCTAGCGAGTACAAGCCGAGTCTATCCAGTCTTTCTTCATATGAAAGTCCTGACATCCCAGGAATCAGTCTGGTGAACCTTCTCTGTACTCCCTCTATGGCAAGAATGTCTTTCCTCAGATTAGGAGACCAAAACTGTATGCAATACTCCAGATGTGGTCTCACCAAGACCCTGTGCAACTGCAGTAGAACCTCCCTGCTCCTATACTCAAATCCTTTTGCTATGTTCTTCTAGCTTTTCTTCTAGCTTTTTTACCCACTGATGATTATTCTTAACATGGGCTCTCCATCAAAACTGTGCGGTCATGGTGAGAACGTACAAACAAGACAGCACCCGTAGTCAGCTGTCCTTGGTTGAGTTTTAATTTTTTTTCACTTCATCCTATCTTACATTCCTTTGTCAAGACGTTTCGTGACAGATGCCAACAAGTTGACCTAATTACAGTCGGTTCAACAAGGTTGACCTGTCTAAGCTTTTGATCCAAAGCAGAAACAGAATGATGTAATCACAGCGCACTGCAAGACTAGGCCAGCTTGTGGCTGCAGGCTTCACTTCAGCAGTAATGCCATCGCCGCGCACTCTTTCGAGTGAAGCTAAATGAATTACAGGAAGAATGTGGATGACAGTCTAGGCAGGCTGAAAATGATATTTAAGGTACCGAGCCACGCTGCCAGGGACCGTCAGCAGTCAAACCCTGAGCAGGTGCTTGTGGAATTTGCATGTAAACTGAAGAGAGCGACAGGAGGCAAGTTCAAATATGAACTCGCTGAACCACGAGTTCTTCCTTACACGCAGTGGGTCTGCGGAACAAACAGATGGAAGGTAATGGTCGATGAAATGAGAAATAACTACCTTTCTCTCCCATCTTCCACATCCATTTCAGGACCCTTCAAAGTGCTTTACAGCCAAAATAAGCCTTCACTAGCGGTCCCTTCCATTGTAGAACATAACCAGTTGTTACGTTAAAAAAAATGATTCATTCAACTTCGGCACAGTGGCGCAGCTGGTAGAGCTGCTGCCTCACAGCAGTAGAGACCCGGGTTCGATCATGATCTCGAGAGCTGTCTATGTGGAGTTTGCATGCTCTCCCTGTGTTTCCTCCGGGTGCCACGGTTTCCTCCCACATCCCAAAGTCGTGGAGGTTTGTAGGTTAATTGGCCTCTGTAAATTTCCCCCTAGAGTGTAAGGAGTTGGTGAGAAAGTGGGATAACCTAGAACTGGTGTGAACGGTTGATCAGTGGTCAATATGGACTTGGTGGGGCAAAAAGGCCTGTCACCATGTTGTATCGCTAAACTGAACTTTCTTTTGGAATAGAACATGGAACAGCACACGAACAACTTGAACCGTCCTCGAATGGGAACATCTTAACTCTATATACTCTGCTTTACTGAATTCTTACAACAATAGTATGGTGCAACACAAATTTAAATTCGATGATGGGTTGGGTGAGGCGGGCGGGGGGGATGAGGGGCAAGGTATATCTCCACTTTTCTTTTTCTTTTCTTTTATTCCTCTATCTTTCTGCTACACTGCTTTGGTAGTTTAGGGGACTTTCTTTTGTTCTTCTTCAATCTATCTTTTCACTTTTTATTTTCCTTCTTGTTTTCTTTTTCTTTTCTTTTTTCATTTTCATAATTTAGGTTATAAGGTTAAAAATGAAGCTGTACAATAATTGTATAATTCTAGATGCCGAATGTTTTATCTCTGTACAATTGCTTCTAATAAAAAATTAAAAATTAAAAATAAAAAAACTATATACTCTGAAAAATTCATGATTTTATATACCCCCATTGGATCATGCTCCAATCTCCTTTGTTTTTCAAGAACGACCAGCTTCATCAGTTTATTCACAACTAGTGAACTTCATCTAAGTAAATCTCTCACAAACCCTCTCGAAGCTTGATATCCTTACTGAAGTACTGCTCCCAGAGTGGGTCACAATATCTCACACGCAGCAGATGCATGATAACGGTTAACCATGAATTATTTGTTCTTGATTTCTACTGAAAACACAAAGTGCTGGAGGACCTCAGCAAGTCAGGCAGCATCTGTGGAAATAATGGACAGGTGATGGTCTGTCCATTCAGGTCAAGAGTTTAGAAGGATGACGGGGATCTCATCGAAACCTACCAGATAATAAAAGGCCTAGAGTGGATGTGGAAAGGATGTTTCCACGAATGGGAGAGTCTAGAACCAGAGGACACAGCCTCAAAATAAAAGGATCTTCAAAATGGAGGAGGATTTTCTTTAGTCAGAGGGTGATGAATATGTCGAATTCATGGCCACAGGCAACTGTGGAGGCCAAGATATTGGGTATTTTTAAGTTGAAGATTGATAGGGTCTTGATCAGGAAGGGCATCAATGGTTATGGGAGAAGGCAAGAGAATGGAATTGAGAGGGAAAAATAGATCAGCCATGATTGAATGGTGGAGAAGCCTCGATGGGGTGTATGGCCCTGATACTGCTCCTATGTTGTAAAAGGGTCTCAACCTCAATCATCATCTATCCATTGCCTCCACAAATGCTGCCTAACCCACTGAGTTCCTCCAGCACTTTGTGTTTTGCCCAAGATTCCAGCATTTGCAGTTTCTAGTAAACCACATTGTCAACTTTTCAAGTAAAATTGTGTAAGGTGTGGGAGTTCCAGGATTTACACGAGGGCCTGAGCCAAAGGGAGAGTTTGGGCAGGCTAGGGCTTTATTCCTTGGAGCGCTGGAGGCTGATGGGTGATCTGATGGAGGTGTATAAAATCATGAGGGGAATAGATAGGATGAATGTACAGTGTAGGGGAATCAAGGGAGTATATGTTTAAGGTGAGAGGGAAAAGATTTAATAGACACCTGAGAGGCAACTTTCCCACACAGTGGGTATATGGAAGGAAATGCCAGAGGAAATAGTTGAGGCAGGTACATAACAACATTTAAACAACATTTGGACAGGTATATGGATATGAAAGGTTTAGAGGGATATGGGCTAAACGAGGGCAAAATGCGACTAGCTTCGATGGGGCATGTGGGTTGGCATGGATGAGTTGGGCCGAAGGGCCTGTTCCGTGGTGTATGACTGAGTCAATTGATGTTAATGAGATTGCAATGTGTTTACAAGTCACCACACCATGCAACTTTCAGAGGAACCTGCAGGTGTCAGTGTGTCAACTACCGTTCTTCTTGCCAACAAAGGTTGCAAGTTTGGGAGATACCACCAATATGAGAGTCATACGTATCTTCCACTGAACCCTTGTCTTTAATCCATGGGAGAAATGCAGCAAATAGCTCAACGGCAACCTTCGGCAGTGATTAATACCAGCAAGGTAAAGAAAATGGGATATTGTAAAACTTCCTGATCCTCCGATTAACAAATCATTGGTGCGTGCTCAGTCTGAAGAAGGATCTCTAATCTGAAATGTCCACAGATGCTGCCTGACCTGCTGATTTCCTCCAGCATTTTGTTTTTTTACTTGAGATTCCAGCTTCTGCAATCTCTTGTGCCTCCAGGTGTTGTATCTGCTGCGGTTGCAGGGGAGAGTGGTGAGAGAAGAGGAGTTGTTGTTGCAGATGGAAGAATGGACCAGGAGATCACAAAGGCAATGTCCCAAGGTAGGTCGTGCTCTGTGAAGGACCCGGCAGGTCGCTGCCTGCAAGGGGGGAGCTGGGAAGCCGCTGAGCTCGGCCTTGAAGACCAGAGAGTCGAGGAGGAAGAAGCCAGTGGTAACGACGGGACGTGAGGAGTGGGCCGGCAGGAGAGGGACCGGGGCATTGCCCCCAGCACCTTCAAGGTCGGCTGCAGGAGGCGCCCCCAGGACACAGAGGCGGTCGGTTGAGAGGAATGTTGGTTCGTGGACCGAGCCGGTCGAGGGCAACGTAGGAGGCCCTGCAGCAGCCTGGAGCTTACCTGGATCAGGAACCGTTCCAGTACATCGAGCGCCTGGACTGGACTTTGTACTCTTGTAAATGAAAATATGGTGATCTGTGCATGTGTGAGCGATGCAAAAAGAATTTCACTTGGCAGTTTGTACGGGACAGGAAAGAACCATTGAACCGTTGAAACTGTGGGAAATTACCAAAATGATCCATTGAAAATGAAGGCTGGTATAGTAAAAGCTGAGGATCACAGGAGCTCTGTATTTACCATAACCTATGAAAGGAGATTCACTATTGACCATCAGTCTGAGGAGACCTTTGTCCATTCCCTTCACTGATACCTCCTGACCCGCTAAGTTCCTCCAGCAGTTTGTGCTTTGCTCATTCGTGTCCCCAGATGGCCAGAGGCAACAAGCATATTTAACGCAACGGTATCTGTGTCAAAGATCCTGGCACAACCCTGCAGCAGGAAACTTTCCACTCACTGCCACTGAAATCATCCGGGTTAGCTATGCCAAAATGCTAAAGGATTTTCCTGAACCCGCTTTTCTAATCAACTCTTTGTTACAAGAATAAGACTGAAGATGAGGGGTGATCTTTTTGAGGTTTTAGTGTGCACAAATATAATTCCTGGTAACTTCAAGTGACAAATTGCTGGGTTTTGCTGATGCCTCCAAGAACTAAAGATTTATTTACAGGCCTCCATTGGGACAGAAAACATACAGAGAACAGACAAGCATTATTCTTATTTTCATTGATTTCTTTTTATTATTCATTATAAAAATATTGATGATGGGCTGCATGATTGAGAATCACCGCAATTGGATAACAGAGAGCCTGCTGTTTCCCGTTTGTCTGTGGGTGGTGGGTCATCGATGGCAGAGCAGAGGTAAGAGCTTGGAGGTTATGTGACTATGCCTGGCCACAATTAGCCACATCAAACCAGATGCCCAAATGGCTGGTTGTGTCGGTTCTGTGTCTTGGTGAGGAAATGTGTGCAGGAACTCCTGGCTCAGAAAGCACAGACTCACAGCTGTGATCTTTTAAAAAATGATATTCCACTAAATGTCACAGGATGATTGTAAACAACACTTTTCACAAACATTGCTATGGTACAAGAGCCCAAATATTGCTGTACAAACCATGCTCTTTCCACGACTTATTTTATCTTCAATTACATAATTGGCTATGTCTGAATTTACAACAGTTTTAACCCCTGAACTAGAAGCTGTTCAATTTCCACCTACATAAAATAAAACTTTAAATACACAATATAAAAGTAAACATCAGAAAGGTATTAAATTAACACATACAGCCTTGAAGGGAAAGTGAATTCAGCCAAATTGAAAAATAATTCTAAACATCAGCCTGGGAGTTATAAGAAGATTCTCCTCTGAAGAAGGGTCTCGACTTGAAACGTCATCTGTCCACTCCCTGCATAGATGCTGCCTGGCCAGCTGAGTTCCTTCAGCACTTTGTGTCTTGCAGGGAGGTACAAGTATTTATGGTGAGTTAATTCTCTATTAAAATCTTTGTCTATGTTGGATCCCGATTACCATGGCTCAGAGACCCTTTCCATCCAATGAGAAACCCAGAGTCATCATCCATAATGCTGTGCTGCACGTGGCTGGAGAGAGTCTGGAAAAGTTCACCCCACTACCCGACTGGTGTTCGTTTTTAGATTTAGAGATACAGCGCAGAAACAAGCTGTTCAGCCCACCGAGTCCATGCCACCCATCAAGCACCATGTACACTAACTAGTTCTATCCAACACATTAGGGACAATTTACACAAGCAAATTAAACCTGCGTGTGTTTGGAATGTGGGAGGCAACCGGAGTACCCAGAGAAGACCCACGCGGTCGCAGGAAGAAAGTACAAACTCCACACAGGCAGCACCCGTAGTCAGGATCGAACCCGAGTCTCTGGCGCCATAAGGCAGCAACTCTACCGCTGCGCCACTGTGCTGCCCATCGTTCAGTAACACACTCCCTGGATCCATGGGCATTTGTCCAGATGACTGACCCTAGGCCATGGCCTCCGGCTGGACACATGCCGGTACTCAACTTCAGGTGCACAGGTGGGGGAGGAGACACCAGGAACTGCAGGTGCTGGAATCTTGAGCAAAACCCAAAGTGCTGGAGGAACTCAACAGGTTTGTAGAAGGAATGGACACAACTAGTTTCTGTCCGGGACTCTTCTTCAGACTCTTTAGTATAAGGGGAAGACCTTCCTTTCTTGGCAGTGTTCACCCTTTGCAAAAGACTCTGGATCAACGCTACACAGTTCCCAGAGTTGTGAAACCAGCCCTGAAGATGGAATGGAAGCCAGTTGCTCAGGAAGGCACATCACTCATTCAGCATGTGTTCCTTTTGTGCCATGTTTTCATGATTCCATGGTCCAGAAAGGGTTCCACTGAAACTAATTAAACATAATTTCTGGCAAACACAAGGTTCTGGAGGAAGTCAGCAGGCCTGTAGAGGGAATGGACAGACGACATTTTGGGTCGGGATCCTTCCTCAGACGATTCAATCCGAAGTAGGGTCCAGAACAAAAATGTTATCTGAAAATCAGACTGTAGAGTCCCGACCTGAAATGTAGTCCTCCACAGATGCTGCCTGATTCGCTGAGTTCCTCCATCACTTTGTGTTATGCTCAAGGTCCCAGCATCTGCAGTTCTTTGTGTTTCCATGTCCAACATTCTCCTTGTTTCAGCAAGATTTGACCTGCATTTCACAGCTTTTGCCCTTCCATCACTTGTTTCCTATCTCTCTAGCTGCCCGTATTAACGTATTGCTGAATGGCTCTGTTCACACTAGGTCTATGTTATTCTAATTTCATCCACTTCCTACATACTAGAGACAATTTTAGAGGCCAATTAACCTACAAACCCACCCGTCTTTGGGATGAGGGAGGAAACCCAGACGGTCACAGGGAGAACATGCAATCTCAACACAGATAGCATCCAAGGTA
>JAXLNO010001524.1:84216-135080 GCA_038087875.1 Malacoraja senta
GTCTCACACCTTTTCCTGCCCTTTGTTGCAACCATCTGCCCATCAACCCCCCCCCCCCCTCGTCTATATCAATCTATTGCCATTCTTTGTCCTGCCTCTCCACTTTTCCAGCTTTCCCCCCCCCCCTCTCCTACAATTAGTCTGTAGAAGGGTCTCAACATGAAACGTCACCTATCCATATTCTCCACCGATGCTGCCTGACCTGCTGAGGGACTCCACCACTTTGTGTCCCGTGCTGTTCTAGGTTCTCTGTGCAGGCTGCCAATTCCACAGCCACCCCGGGGGAGGGCTGCATTGTTCCTGGTCAACACAAGGGGTTCTAGCCATTATAGAAACATAGATAGAAACATAGAAAATAGGTGCAGGAGGAGGCCATTCGGCCCTTCGAGCCAGCACCGCCATTCATTGTGATCATGGCTGATCGTCCCCTATCAATAACCCGTGCCTGCCTTCTCCCCATATCCCTTGACTCCACTAGCCCCTAGAGCTCTATCTAATTCTCTCTTAAATCCATCCAGTGATTTGGCCTCCACTGCCCTCTGTGGCAGGGAATTCCATAAATTCACAACTCTCTGGGTGAAAAAGTTTTTTCTCACCTCAGTCTTAAATGACCTCCCCTTTATTCCAAGACTGTGGCCCCTGGTTCTGGACTCGCCCAACATTGGGAACATTTTTCCTGCATCTAACTTGTCCAGTCCTTTTATAATTTAATATTTTTCTATAAGATGCCCCCTCATCCTTCTAAACTCCAGTGAATACAAGCCTAGTCTTTTCAATCTTTCCTCGTATGACAGTCCCGCCATCCCAGGGATCGATCTCGTGAACCTACGCTGCACTGCCTCAATCACAAGGATGTCCTTCTTCAAATTAGGAGACCAAAACTGTACACAATACTCCAGATGTGGTCTCACCAGAGCCCTATACAACTGCAGAAGAAATATTATGGGTGAACAACTCCACCCAGTGAGAATCAGAGCGTGCAGTCTCACATACCTGGGTAGCGTGCAGTTGTGATTCCTGGCTGAGGACAAAAATGTTCATGTTGCTCTTTCTCAGGATGCCCGAGCCTGAGTACAAGATGTCCAGGCTGTAGGTGGATGTAGAGTCAGTGCCCTCTGAAACACAAGGAATCCCCGGTGAATCATCCCACTGCACAGACAATGTGCAAACTGGCATGGTACAGTTATGTGACATGCAACACAATACCATACCAGGCTAATGGATTTTCTCTTAAGTGGTTCACTCGGTCTTTAGTTTTCTTGCGGTTGCTGACTTATGTTGCTCCAAGGGTGACAGCATAAGGGTCCCACCCTCTCGCCCTCACATCCCAACCTGCCAATACTCTTTTGTGGGATTTAATGCAGCACAGACAGGAGCTGTGATGTTGTCCAGTGCGAGTGAATCACCTCAATTCTTCAGACCATACTTTGGCTCGCATCCAACCCGTGCCCGTCGACTTCCCTCTCCCACTTCCTGGCCTGGCCAGAAGCCAACTAAAACATTCTCATCCTCCAAACTTGCCCCTCTGTGTCATCACAATATCCTTGATCCCATAACTCAACAAGGTCTCCATTCTCCTCTGGCTCTGGCCTCTTTGTATCCTAAATGTAATTGATCCAACTAGAATGGACAGGCCTTCAAGTGGCAAAGCCATTGTCTCTAAATTGCCCTCTTAAACCCCACCATCTCCATTCATTACTGTCCTCCTGTAAGGTGATCTTTGAACCCTTTCAGACAGGCTAAACTCTTGGCCACTTGCATTAATTTCAGTACCAAATGGACAGTAATCGTGTCAGGTATCAATGGATGTTTTATTATGTCAAAGGTTTAGAGGTTGTAAAAATGACAGCAATAGATGGCTTAACATACGTTTCATGTATCCCGAGTAGGCCGATGAGGAACCAATCTTGGAGAAACGGTCGTAGTTGTGGACAACGGTGTCTTGCAGAACCTTCCACACCATGTCACTGCAAACAATAGAGTAAGAAACAGGTAGTCTTTTACATTTTAGCCAAATGCAAGATCTCGCGAGGCCTCCAGAATTAGTTCTACTGACCATACTCAAAAATAAACTTTGAGCTAAAGAAACATAAAATTAAACTATGATAAGTTTTAAGGTAAACTGTGTAGTTTTCTAGCACTTGAACCTCATGACATTTTTTTTGTCTGAATGGACTCAAGGAAATGAGCACAGCCTAAATCACATGAAGACTCCAGCTTAGCTCCAGCTTAGATCTTATTTACCGTATAAGGAAGGATCCTGACGTCAACTCTGATGAAAGTAATGAGAAAGAAGGCAGTGGGGTGATCCATGATGACGAGGCGTGCTTTAAAGTGTCAAAAGTACCGGCAACTTTAATAGCAGCCTCAGAAAACGGTTACTAGATTAATTTAAATAGGATATTCCTTCGTAGAATCGTTAATATACAAAAGTGTCCCAAGTTGTTCATGGAAATATAATAGAGTTATATAGGAATGGCACAGTGGCAAAGCGGTGGAGTTGCTGCCTTACAGCACCAGAGACCTGGGTTCAATCTTGAATATGGGCGCTGTCGGTATTGAGTTTGCGCGTTCTCCCTGTGACCGCGTGGGATTTCTCCGGATGCTGTGGTTTCCTCCCACATTCCAATGACGTACAAATTTGTAGGTTAATTGGCTTCTGTAAAATTGTAAATTGTCCCTGGTGTTTAGGATAGTGCTAGTGTATCACTGGTCAGCATGGACGCAAAAGGCCTGTTTCCACACTATATCTCTAAACGAACCAAACTTTGGCCAGTGTCATGTTCCTGTCCTTTGGAGAGCGTGTCAATTAATCCTTTCTACAGGTCCCCCCAATCCTCCCTTTAAGTGTTGAATCTGTTACTGCCAGGCTTTCAGATCACATAAACTCACTGCTATGTTAAAACACAAAATTCACATCTACCTGCCCGGAAGTTTAAAGCGGAGAATGTCCTGAATCTTTGCGAGTAAATATTTGCTCATCTCAGGCACCAGTTCGCTGATGGAGAGGAGAATGTTTTTAACCTCCATGTACGAGGGGTTGTTGTTAAAGATGACATCTGCAGCAGCCACACGCACTGTCTTCTCGTGGATCCCCTGACTTTGATGGTAGATCCTGTTCATCACCTTTTTCACCTGGTCAGAAACAAAACATGACAGATAGTTCCTCCAACAACACCTCCTAAACGCACGACTCCTGACTCCAAAAGGTGTATAAAATCATGAGAGGATTTGCGAGGATTTTGCCATGACCCGAGGGCCTGAGCTATAGGGAAATGCTGGGCAGGCTAGGACTTTAATCCTTGGAGCTCAGACAGCTGAGGGGAGATCTTATAGAGATGTACAAAATCATGAGGGGAATAGTCAATTCAATTCAATTCAATTCAATCTTTAATTGTCATTGTGCAGTGTACAGTACAGAGACAACGAAATGCAGTTAGCATCTCACCCAGAAGAGCGAACTTAGGAATAATGAGCAGTGAAATATATATATGTACAGCAGTATCAGTAGTGCAATTTTTCTGTGGGAAGGAGTGTCCTGGGGGGGGGGGGGGGGTGACTGGCAATCACCGAGGTGTAGAGTTCAGTAGTGTAACAGCCGCAGGGAAGAAGCTGTTCCTGAACCTGCTGGTTCGGCAACGGAGGGACCTGTAGCGCCTCCCGGATGGGAGGAGGGTAAACAGTCTGTGGTTGGGGTGAGAGCAGTCCATGACGATGCTGCGCCCCCTTCGCAGACATCGCTTGCTTTGGACAGACTCAATGGAGGGGAGTGAGGAACCGCTGATGCATTGGGCGGTTTTCACCACCCTCTGCAGTGCTTTCCGGTCGGAGACAGAGCAGTTGCCGTACCATACTGTGATACAGTTGGTAAGGATGCTCTCGATGGTGCAGCGGTAGAAGTTCACCAGAACCTGAGGAGACAGAGGAGAATGCACAGTCTTTTATCCATCACAGGGGAATCAAGAACTTGAGGATATAGGTTTAAGGTGAAGAGTGGAAAGATTTAACAGGAACCTTAGGGGCAACGTTTTCCACTCAGAAGCTGGTGGGTACGAGCTGCCAGCAGATAGTTGAGGCAGGTACTATAACAACATTTAAAAGACTTGGACAGGTACAGGGATAGGAAAGGTTCAGAGGGATATGGGCCTAATGCAGGCAAATGAAACTATCTGAGATGGGGCATCTTGGTCAGCATGTATGGGTCAGGCCGAGGGGCCTATTTCCTTGCTGTAGGACTCTGAAAAAGGACAAGAACAGCCAGTGTACGGAAGTACCACAAAAGTGCCAATAAATCTTGACTTGGAAATGTATCACTATTCTTTCAATGTCAACAGATCAAAATTTGAGTGATCTAATTGGCAGTTCTTCACTGGAAAGATTCAAGTTGTTCAAGACAATGACAGGCCATCACCCTCCTAAGGTTAATTTAGGAATGGCCAATAAATGCTGGGTTAGGATGCGCCCAACTGTATAGATACAAAGTGCCGGAATAACTCAGCTGGTCAGGCAGCATCTCTGGAGAACATGGTTAGCTGATGTTTTGGATCAGAACCATTCTTACACCAGGACTTTGTGTCTTTTTATAAAAAAAACAGCATCTGCAGTTCCTTAGAGTCATAGAATGATACAGTGTGCAAACAGGCACTTCGGCCCAACTCGCCCACACCGGTCAACAATGTCCCAGCTACCCTAGTCCCACTTGCCTGCGCTTGGTCCAGAACCCTCCAAACCTGTCCTATCCATGTACCTGTCCAACTGTTTCTTAAATGATGGGATAGTCCCAGCCTCAACTACCTCCTCTGGCAGCTTGTTCCATACACCCACCACCCTCTGTGTGAAAAAGTTACCCCTCGGATTCCTATTAAATCTTTTCCCCTTCCCCTTGAACCTATGTCCTCTGGCCCTCGATTCCCATTCCCTGCGTAAAAGACTCTGTGCATCTACCCGATCTATTCCTCTCATGATTTTGTATACCTCTATAAGATCTCCCCTCATCCTCCTACGCTCTATGGAATAGAGACCCAGCCTACTCAGACTCTCCCTATAGCTCACACCCTCTAGTCCTGACAACATCCTTGTAAATCTTTTCTGAACCCTTTCAAGCTTGACAATATCTTTTCTATAACATGGTGCCCAGAACTGAACACAATATTCTAAATGTGGTCTCACCGACGTCTTATACAACTGCAACATGACCTCACATTCTATACTCAATACTCTGACTGATGAAGGCCAAAGTGCCAAAAGACTTTTTGACCACCTTATCTACCTGCGACTCGACCTTCATGGAACCATGCACGTACTCCTAGATCCCACTGCTCTACAACACTACCCAGAGGCCTGCCATTTATTGTGTAGGTCCTGCCTTGTTCGACGTCCCAAAATGCAACACCTCACACTTCTCTGTATTAAATTCCATCAACCGTTCCTCCGCCCACCTGGCCATTCGATCCAGATCCACGTACCTGCCCAAAATGTATGTTAACTGTTGTGATAGTACCTGCCTGAACTATCTCCTCCGACAGCTCGTTCCATATATCTATCACCCTTTGTTGCCTCTCCGGTTCCTATTAAATCTTTCTCCCTCACCTTTGACCTATGTCCTCTGATTCTCAATTCCCCTACTCTAGGCATAAGACTGTGCATTTACCCCGTCCTTTCCCCTCAAGATTTTATACCCCACTTCTTCCTGCCCTCCAAGGAATAAAGTCCGAGCCTGTCCTCTCCCTACAGCTCAGGCCCTCGAGTCCTGGCAACATCCTTGTAAATCTTCTCTGCACCTTTTCCAGCTTAACATCTTTCCTATTACATGGTGACCAAAACTGAACACAAGATTGTAAATGTGGCCTCACCAGCGTCTGTAACTAATGGTCCACCAATGGTCTTCTGAGTGTTAAAATTCTATGAGCGTGATAGTGATGTGGAATCTCACCTCCTCTGTGATGTATTGCTGCTCATATTTCTGGATAGCAGAGATTGCAATGTTGCTGTCAGGTCCAGAGCCAGCCTCTGCATGTTTCAGTAAAATGGGAACTGCGTCAGGAAGGAGGGCATTCTTCAAAGCAAGAAGGTACATCAGAATCTCAGATTCCTTTGTCGCTGCTTTTGCCCCTTCCAGTATCATTTCTTTGGCTTTAATCACAATCTGAAATGAAAATAATTACAGTCAGAAACTGAAATTTAAAATACATTATTCAATATAAGCTTCATCAGCTTAAGAAAGGTCATAAGATCATAAGTGATAGGAGCAGAATTAGGCCATTCGGCCCATCAAGTCTACTCCGTCATTCAATCATAGCTGATCTATCTCTCCCTCGTAACCCCATTCCCCTGCCTACCCTTGACATGTACTAATCAAGAATCTATCTATGTCTGCCTTAAAAAAATCCATTGACTTGGACTTCACAGCCTTCTGTGGCAAAGGATTCCACACATTCACCACCTTCTGACTAAATAAATTTCTCCTCATCTCTTTCTTAAAGGAACTCCCTTTAATTCTGAGGCTAATACCTCTGGTCCTAGACTCTCCCACTAGTGGAAACATCCACTCCACATCTACTCTATCCAAGCCTTTCACTATTTGAAAAATTTCAATTAGGTCCCCCCTCATCCTTCTAAACTCCAGCGAGTACAGGCCTAGTGCCATCAAACGCTCATCATATATTAACCCACTCATTTCTGGGATCATTCTTGTAAACCTCCTCTGGACCCTCTCCAGAGCCAGCACATCCTTCCTCAGATATGGTGCCCAAAATTGCTCACAATACTCCAAATGTGGCCTGACCAGCGCCTTATAGAGCCTCAACATTACATCCCTGTTTTTATATTCTAGTATTCTAGCCCTCTTGAAATCAATGTTAGCATTGTGTTTGCCTTCCTGACCACCGATTTGACTTGCAAATTAACTTTTTGAGAGGACTGGTTACCTCCGTAAGCTCTCTAGTCCTCCCTTCCTACAAGGTGCAACTTCAATCTTACCTCTTAGACAGTCATATTGATCATTTCCCAATCAATAGTTTAGTTTTTTTGTCACGTGTACCGAGGTACAGTGAAAAGCTTTATTGTTGTGTGCTATCCAGTCAGCAGAAAGACCATACATGATTGCAACAAGTTGACCACAGTGTACAAATACAGGATAAAGGGAATAACATTTAGTGCAAGACAAAGTCCAGTAAAGTCTGATTAAAGATAGTCCGAGGGTCTCCAATGATCTAGATGGTAGCCCTTTATGCTGTTCATAGTGTTTCGGTAGAACCACTTGTGATTTTCACTGCTTAAATGCCCTTTGTTGGGTTGTGCTCATCCAGAGAGTGCAGAGATTGTGAAAGAACAGATGCTTATTAGGAAAAGCTAAGTAAACATGTGGAAGAAAAGAAATGATATTTTCTCAATGGCTTAAAATGGCTGGGAAAAGATTCACGGGGGAATAGATTAGTTGATTAGTCTATAGATTATGGATTAGTTGATCACATAGATTGGCTTTCTGCTATAGACCTGATGTAATTCTCTCTCTGAAGAAAAACCACAGCCACATCAGATTAATTCTCTATACTCACCGGTAGTTCACACTGTCCTTTCTTGCAGAATTTTTTGACAAGGGCCCCGATGATAATAACAACAGTTTCTCGGATATCGTTACTCCCAATTTTTTCATTAAGTATTCCCTGCGATAAAAATAATTGACAGAAAACTCAAATATTAAAAGTGAACACAGTTGCTATACAATAGTAGTAGGCCCCTCTCGGTCATGACTGACCATGGGTGATACATCCTGGTCGGATGCAAGCCTGGGTGATGTCATATGGAGGACAGGCTGTTGCCCATGCAGCACGTCCCCCCTCTCCACGTCGCTGATCGATCCAAAGGAACAGCAGGGGCCGTTACAGTTTGGCACCAGCGCCGTCGCAGGAGCTGCCAGAACGAGGTTGTAAACAACGGCAAACTACCTTAGGGGCTCCGACTCCGGATTTTCTTGAGGTTTACTCCTGGAGCCTTTTCCATGACTGGATATGGCCACAAGGCAGTGGAGGTTTTAAATCAGAGTTTTCCCTCACCTAGATGGACTGCCTTCCCAGGCTGACGAGCCCCATCTGCACAAGACTCGTGGGGGGGGGGGCGGGAGCGTCTACCTTCCCATGCAGGTCTATAGCACCTGCCCACTATACAATAGTAGAAACAAGGAATTGCAGATACTGGTTTACAAAATACAAAATAAGACACAAAGTGCTGGAATAACTCAGTGGGTCAGGCAACATCTCTGGAGAACATGGATAGGTGACGACTCAGGTCTGCACCATCTGAAGAAAGGTTGCAACCCAATATGCCACGTATTCATGGTCCCCAGGGATGCTGTCTGACCCGCTGACTTACTTTAGCGCTTTGTACCTTTATTTGTATATAATAGTGACTGGGTTAGAACAACAACACATTGACAAGTGAAAGTACAACATTAGAACAATTATTTGACTGAAACAACTAACTTGGACATCAGGAGGGGGTCATATTGTTTATAACTTCAAGTTTAATTTGGTTAAATAGTACAATGAACCTCTGCCTCTCAGGTGGAAGTCCCGAGAGTCCACATTTAATCCTCAAATAAAACTTCCACAATGGTTTATCTCTGGAATTCTCTGAGTGGTGAATCTCTGGAACTCTGCCACAGAGGGTAGTCGAGGCCAGTTCATTGGCTATATTTAAGAGGGAGTTAGATGTGGCCCTTGTGGCTAAAGGGATCAGGGGGTATGGAGAGAAGGCAGGTACAGGATACTGAGTTGGATGATCAGCCATGATCATATCGAATGGCGGTGCAGGCTCAAAGGGCCGAATGGCCTACTCCTGCACCTATTTTCTATGTTTCTATGTTTACCCGATTATTTTCTGGTCTGTGATCACACTGCTGGCCGGTGACTCCAGAGCCGCCCTGAGCCCGTACCTGCACTCTGACCTGATTGAACAAACCACTCAGGTCAAGAGGTGCTCCGGGAATGCCAATAAATGTCAGGCTTGTCTGCAGCGACCCGCGTATCCCATGAACAGGTGAAGATCTACATCTGATTTTCTTTTAAACAGTAAACCCTTAATATTTAAAAAATCCTCATATTTCTACACTCAAGTGTAAGTAGCTTTAATACCTGATTACGCATAGTGTCATACAGTGTGGCAACAGACCCTTCAGCCCAACTTGCTCATGCTGACCAACATATCCCATCTACACTACATACTAACATTTGGCCTGCATCACACTAAACCTATCCAATCCATGTACCTGTCTAATTGTTTCTGACTCAACTACCTTCTCTGGCAGCTTGTTCCATGTACCTAGCAACATTTGTGTAAAAAAAGTTGCCCCTCAGGTCACTATTTAATCTCCCCCCCCCTCCCCTCACCGTAAAATATGTTGTTTTAAGGAGAAATTGTGAAAAGATTTTCTTTGGTAACATCAATCATGTAGTTAATAAGAAGAATCAAAATTTTATTGTCATATGCCATAAAAAAAAACCATATATTTGTTACTTGCTGCAGCACGACATAGTACTAACCAAAGTACTCAGAATGTGAGTTTAGTTTAGCTTAGTTTAGTTTCTTATTGTCGGGTGTACCAAGGTACAGTGAAAAGTGTTTTCGGTGCTATCCAGTCAAATAAAGACTAAACATGATTACAATCAAGTCCACAGTGTACAGATAAAAGATAAAGGGTACGCCATTTTGTGCAAGATAAAGTCCGATTAAAGATAATTTAAAGGTCTCCAATGAGGTAAATGGGAGGTCAGGACCCCTTTATAGTTGTCGATAGGATGGTTCAGTTGCCTGATAACAGCTGGGAAGAAACCGTCCCTGAATCTGGAGGTGTGTGTTTTCACACTTCTGTACCTCTTGTCTGAAGTGAGAGGGGAGAAGAGGGTGTGATGAGTGTTCACTGAGGGGAGAGTATGCAATTATGTTGGCGCTTTGTGATGGTGAGAAGGAGGTTGGAAGGGACACTTTCTGAACCTGCAATATCTAATGTACAAATCAAGAAAATCAAACTGATCGATGCCAAGATCCTACACTTTGGTTAGCCTTACTGTTCAGAGGCAGAATATCCAATTAGACAATAGACAATAGACAATAGGTGCAGGAGTAGGCCATTTGGACCTTCGAGCCAGCACCGCCATTCAATGTGATCATGGCTGATCATCCCCAATCAGTACCCCGTTCCTGCCTTCTCCCCATATCCCCTGACTACGCTATTTTTAAGAGCCCTATCTAGCTCTCCCTTGAAAGTATCCAGAGAACCTGCCTCCACCGCCCTCTGAGGCAGAGAAATTAGACAAAGGACATGACTCAAAGCACCCACATGCCATAAATCTTTGGTCCCATGCGGAAGGCGATAATTAGAAGGTCAATTTAAAAGACCGTTAGTGCTGATACGTTGACAAATCTGACTGTGAACCAATTGTAGAACTAAAAATACTAACCATTAAGGCTTTGAGCGATTCTTCTGTGGGATGAGAGGCAAAGCCAGAGGCATACAGGAACCTCTCCTGCAGGATGAAGCTGCTGTCATTTCGGAAATCCAGGAACTCCAGCATCGCTGCCAAAGAAGCAGCAGTGTGAGCAGAGGTTACGGCATCGACTAACGGGGGGCTGTAAGTGAGAGGCAGCAGGTGAGTGGAAATGTTTATAGACCTTCGCAAGAAGAGGCAAGTACAGTAAGTCTCCCTAGCAAATTCTCTTTCTGACAGATTTCAATATATACTATATTAGGCACTCATTTATTTTTTGAAATACAGCGTTGAAGCAGGCCTTTCGGCCCACCAACTCCACGCCGACCAGCGATCACCCGTACACTACTTCTACCCTACACACTAGGAACAATTTACAGAAGCCAATTAACAATAGACAATAGGTGCAGGAGCAGGCCATTTGGCCCTTCGAGCCAGCACCGCCATTCAATGTGATCATGGCTGATCATCCCCAATCAGTACCCCGTTCCTGCCTTCTCCCCATATCCCCTGACTCCGCTATTTTTAAGAGCCCTATCTAGCTCTCTCTTGAAAGCATCCAGAGAACCTGCCTCCGCCGCCCTCTGAGGCAGAGAATTCCACAGAATCGCCACTCTCTGTGAGAAAAAGTGTTTCCTCGTCTCCGTTCTAAATGGCTTACTCCTTATTCTTAAACTGTGGCCCCTGGTTCTGGACTCCCCCAACATCGGGAACATGTTTCCTGCCTCTAGCGTGTCCAAGCCCTTAACAATCTTATATGTTTCAATGAGATCCCCTCTCACTATTCTAAACTCCAGAGTGTACAAGCCCAGCTGCTCCATTCTCTCCATTCTCCAAAACCTACACGGCTTTGGAATGTGGAAGGAAACCAGAGCTCCCGGGCAAAACCCACATGGTCACAAGAAGAACATACAAAGTCTGTACAGACAGCAAGATCGAACCCGGGTTTCTGGTGCTGTGAGGCAGCAGCTCTACTGCTGCGCCACCCTTAAAGGTTCTGAAAGAAAGATAATGTGTGTGCTCCCAAGTAAATGGTAATTAGTACATTGTGGAAGCCAAACACAGACTAGGAACATCTCCACTCAGTCTGTGAGAGTGACCCTAAGCTTTCAGTTGCTTGTCACTACAATTCACCAACCCTCATTCACACTTACCCCTGTTTACAATGTCGCAGCAAAGCCCAGTGTACACATAAGGAACAGCTCCTCATTCCTTGATTGGGGCCTTATGTGGTCAAGAGTGGCTTTAACAGTTTCAAATAAACAGCCATTCTAGCCATTTACCTGAAGCATCGCCTGTCCATTTCCCTCCCACAGATGCTGTCTGACCCACTGATTTCCTCCAGCACTTTGTGTTTTGCTCAAGATACCAGTGTCTACCGTTTCCTGTATAGTTTAGATTTAGTTTAAAGATACAGCATGAGACAAAGATACAATGTAATGTTAAAATTGAACAAGGCATTGGTGAGGCCAATTCTGGAGTATGGTGTACAGTTTTGGTCGCCAAATTATAGGAAAGATGTCAACAAAATAGAGAGAGTACAGAGGAGATTTACTAGAATGTTGCCTGGGTTTCAGCACCTAAGTTACAGAGAAAGGTTGAACAAGGTTGAACAAGTTAGGTCTTTATTCTTTGGAGCGCAAAAGGTTAAGGGGGGACTTGATAGAGGTCTTTAAAATTATGAGAGGGATAGACAGAGTTGACGTGGATAAGTTTTTTCCATTGAGAGTAGGGAAGATTCAAACAAGAGGACATGATTTGAGAATTAAGGGACAGAACTTTAGGGGTAACATTAGGGGGAACCTCTTTACTCAGAGAGTGGTAGCTGTGTGGAATGAGCTTCCAGTGGAAATGGTGGAGGCTGGTTCGATTTTATCATTTAAAAATAAATTGGATAGGTATATGGACGGGAAAGGATTGGAGGGTTATGGTCTGAGTGCAGGTAGATGGGACTAGGTGAGAATAAGTGTTCGGCACGGACTCGAAGGGGCGAGATGGCCTGTTTCCGTGCTGTAATTGTTATATGGATATATACAGGCCCCTCGACCCACCGAGTCAATGCCAACCATCAATCACCCGTTCACACTATCCTTTGCTATCCCAGTTTCCCACTCCGTACACACTGAGGCCAATATACAGGAACCAATCAACCTACAAATCGGCACATCTTTTGGAGGTGGGAGGAAATCAGAGCACTCAGAGGAAATCCACAAGGTCAAAGGGAGATCGTGCAAACTCGGCGCAGACAGCAGCCGAGGCCAGGATCGAATCCGGGTCTCTGACACTGTGAGGCAGCAGCTCTACCAGCTGTACCACACTCATTTAGATTATTTTCACTTTTCTGGTAATTTCAGGTATTATTCATCTCTTCCCATTTATACTTCCCCCAAACATAACTTTCATTGTTCGCTGCTCTGCACGATTCAAACAATTAGACACAGACTATTAGATAGACACAAAACTCAGCGGAACAGGCAGCATCTCTGGAGAGAAGGAATGGGTGACATTTTCAGGTCGAGACCCTCTTCATACTCAGAGTCAGGGGAGAGAAAAACTAGAGATATGGAAGGATACGGGGTGAAAACGACAGATCAAAGCAGACGATTAAATCTCCCCTGGTCTCGGCCTATCACAGACCTTCCCACGTCCTCCCTGCCCTTTGCAACCTCACTTTCTCCACAAGTTTAGCCTTTTAAATTTCTAACTCCCCCAATCCTGACGATGGTCATGGAACTGAACGGAACCAATTGCTCCGCAGATGTTACATAGGCTGCTGGGTATTTCTACACTCTTCTGTTTTTCTATGTGTGGACCCCTCTTTGACTACCAATATCACTCTGTTCCCAGAGATGACCCCCAACTCCATGTTTCATCTTGACTTCAACTCATTCTTTTACCAAGATAGCAGGCCACTCCCTGCAATAGGGAGAATGGCCAAAATGAATGTTTCAGCAGTGGGGAGCTGGGTTTTGACTGGAATTGGAGGGGAAAAGGAAAGATACTGTAAGAAATTACTCTGACCTGTCTTTGATAATAGCTTTAAATAACAGTATTGACTAAACAAAATACAATTACATATATCATTGACATGGTCAATTGCTCTGAGGTAGTTTTCAAACAAAATCTGATACAGAATAAGGAGGCACAGTGACAGATTGTCTAATAGCTCAGTTGAAAAGAATGAGTGGTGGTAAGGTTTAGGAAACACCAAAGTCTAGAATGTAGAACACAGAACATTTCAGTGCGGGAACAGGCCCTTCCGCTCAACAGTATCAGCGCTGAACATGATGCCAAGACCAACTCTTATCTGTCTACACATCATTTACTACCTGCTGAAGTCACAGCATTAATGGTGCAGTGAGGTAAGTCACTGACTAGTTGGGCAAGTGCGCTGAGGAATGGTTAATGGAGTTTAATGCAGAAAAGTTGCGTTTTGGGGAAGTCAAACCAGGGCAGGTTTGCATTTTGGGAAATCAGACCAGACCACCATTCACAGTGAATGTCAGGACCTTGGTGTGTGTTGAAGAGTGGAGGGATCTAGGAATGCAGGTAGGTAGTTCCTTGAAAGTGGCGTCACAGGTAGATAGGGTGGTCAAGAAGGTTTTGGGCACGTTAGCATTCATCAGTCAGGGTATTAAGTATAGAAGTTGGCATGTTATGTTACAGTTGTACAATACGTTGATGAAGTCACATTTAGAGAATTATGTTCAATTTTGCTCACCCTGCTTTAACAAGGATGTTGTTAAGCTGGAAAGAGTGCAGAGACAATTATAAAGATGTTCCCAGGACTTGAGGGCCTGAGCTCTAGGGAGAGGTTGAGCAGGTTACGACTTTATTCCTTGGAACGCAGGGATTGAGGGGTGATCTTATAGAGGTGTATAAAATCATGAGGGGAATAGATGGGATAAGTGTACACAGTCTTTTACCCAGAGTAAGGGCATCAAGCAACTGGGGATATAGGTTTAAGGTGACAGGGGAAAGACTTAATAGGAACCTGAGGGGCAACTATTCACACAGAGGGTGATGGGTATTTGAAACAAGCTGCCAGAGGAGGTAGTTGAGGCAAGTACTATAACAACATTTAAAAGACATTTGGACAGGTACATGGATATCAAAGGTTTAGAGGGATATGGGCAAAACACTGGCAGGTGAGACTAGTGGAGATGGGGCATCTTGGTCGGCATGGGCAAGGTTGAGTCGAAGGGCCTGTTTCTGTGCTACAGTATATGACTAAATATGTTTCAGTGGTCAAAGGGGAGGTGTGGAGGCCTGGAAGGGATTTGAAAACAGCAATTGCAAACAAACATCCAGGGGAGTCTGCACAACATTCACATTGACCTGTTTGCTTAGGATTTATCACCTGAAACGGCATCATTCTGCAAATGAAACACCTGTTCCTCGCAATGTGTTTTGTTCTCATAAGAGCAGTTACACATGCATGTGCATGAATGAGAAGCAGAAATATATGCAACTCACAGTCTGCTATCACTCTCATTTCTCAGGATTTGCAGGATCTCTTCCTTCTTAGCTTTTCTCAGAGCCTGAGTCAAAGTTAAGAAGTTCCTTGCGGCAGACGCTTTGGCGAGTTTCTCAGGCTCCAGCTGATTACGAATAGACTGCCAGTATTCAGCAAGCTGCAAAAGCAAAGAGAAATTGAATGCATCTTTTCAAGGGATTACTATATGAATTTGACCGGCTGAAGAAGATCGAGGAAATATATCTTTGGCAAACTCCATTCCAAACATAACATACTGGTGAATGCAAGAGGAATTTTAAAATATAATCACAGTTTGAGTACTTACTGAAGGACATCCTTTGCATCCTGCTTTGACGACACCAGAAATCAGAGAGATGGGGACATACTTGGGATTCACCGAATTAATAATACTGCTAATCAGATCTCCGTGGGTTTCTTTCTGTCCGGGTGCTATCATTAGAAACTCCAACTTCTGTCTAAAAGAAGAAACAAATGGTTTCACTGCAAGTATGACTGCAGTCCATACTGACTGCAATACATGAATGGAATTCAAAAGAATACTAGAAATACTCATCAGGCCAGATAGTACCGGTGAAGAAAGAAGCAGAAAAATCTTATACTCTTTCTACTTCCACAGATGCTGCCTGACCTGATGACTACCTCCGGCTTTCTGTTTTTATTTCAGATTTCCACCCATTGCTGGTTTCTGTTTTCGAGATACAGCGCGGAAACAGGCCCTTCGCCCCACCGAGTCCATGCCGACCAGCAATCACCCTGTACACCAGCACTATCCTACATACTGGGGACAATTTACAAATTACAGAAGCCAGTTAACCTACAAACCTGCACGTCTTTGGGATATTGGAGGAAACCAAAGCGATCACAGTCCGTGCAGACAGCACCCGTAGTCAGGATCGAACCTGGGTCTCTGGCGCTGTAAGGCAGCAACTCTACAGGTGCGCCATTGTGCTGTAATATCCAATGTTCCACTCTTTCAAGGTATAAAGATGTTTTAGAAATGACTATGTATTTACCATAAGTGAGAATGTCTAGCAAAATGGCTACTAATCTGAACCACATTTTGTAAACTTTTTTTTTACTAAGCTTTGTAAAATTTCTATGGTGCACGAACCTCAGTTCTGACATTTTGTGAACACAGTAACAACTCTACAGAAGCCATGGCATTGATTGTAGATCCCTCGATCATCATAGAAGCTACAGAAACGCAACGCTTTGTTTTATGCATTACCTATTTTTAGTCTCAGTTCCCTGTCCAAATATTAATATCGAGTGCTTACGTTGATACAATTTTAACCGCAAGTTCTTGTTGAAGATTGAGAGATATCAGATAATGCTCCTCCGATAATACTGAATGGATTAAATTCTTCTCCAACACGTAAATGCTCACTGATAGTGACGTGGTATTAACTCCTAAAACCTGAAAAACAAAATCAGCGCAGCATTGAGCTACATGCAGTAAAAACTTGAAAGCTCTTCAGATTATTGTCAAAGGTTTTCATTTTTAAAGAATTGTATAATAATTCCTCAGCAAGGCTACATAAAATGTTTTTTTCTCCCTGGTTTAACAATGTGCTTAAATCTACACACTTAATATATAAGTTTTAAAAATACAATCAAGTAATACCATTATTTTAGGTAACCATACTGGGGTTAAGGGTTGAGCAACTGGTTTGTGACCAACTCAACTGGACACAGTGCTCCTTATTTACAATATAAAAACCTCTCACAGCCTTGATCCCTCTATTTAATCTCGTCTTTTCTTTCTTTGATCCATGGACAACCATTCAGCTTATTACTTTTAGTCTTGTACGATACGTTTAGGTTTAATAGACAATAGACAATAGGTGCAGGAGCAGGCCATTTGGCCCTTCGAGCCAGCACCGCCTTTTAATGTGATCATGGCTGATCATCCCCAATCAGTACCCCGTTCCTGCCTTCTCCCCATCTCCCTTGACTCCGCTATTTTTAAGAGCCTATCTAGCTCTCTCTTGAAGCATCCAGAGAACCTGCTCCACCGCCCTCTGAGGCAGAGAATTCCACAGACTCACCACTCCCTGTGAGAAAAAATGTTTCCTCGTCTCCGTTCTAAATGGCTTACTCCTTATTCTTAAGCTGTGGCCCCTGGTTCTGGACTCCCCCAACATCGGGAACATGTTTCCTGCCTCTAGTGTGTCCAAGCCCTTAACAATCTTATATGTTTCAATGAGATTGCCTCATCCTTCTAAACTCCAGAGTGTACAAGCCCAGCCGCTCCATTCTCTCACCATATGACAGTCCCGCCATCCCGGGAATTAACCTTGTAAACCTACGCTGCACTCCCTCAATAGCAAGAATGTCCTTCCTCAAATTAGGGGACCAAAACTGCACACAATACTCCAGGTGTGGTCTCACTAGGGCTCTGTACAAGGTTTAGGTTTATTGTTGTCACGTTCACTGAGGTACAGTGAAAAGCTTTGTTTTGAATACCATCCACACGATCAGATGAGTTTTTTTTTTATTGCCAACTGCGTGGACAAAGGCTTGAGGTGAAAAGAGCCAAATGGGTGACAAAAGGAGAAAAAGAAGAGGAATGAACTGAGGGAGGGGTACTGATGGCAGGGGATGGGGGGGGGGGTTTGACAATGGAGAGGAGGTGGAAATATTGGAGAAATGGGTGTGCACCCGGGACAGTAAGAGATAGGAGGGGAGAGGAAATGGGTGGAGTGTTGTCTAAAATTGGAGAATTCAATGTTCATCATCAATAAAGAGAGGGGTCAGGAAAGAATAAGAATGAGTTTGTCTGAAGGATGAAGGTGCTGAATGTTCCTGCTCTAAATTGGACATCATTCTTTGTAAATCATCCCAGCTTCCTGAATGTTTACATACACCTGTGTATTGTTTTTAGACATCAGATGCCAGAACGGCTGCAGAAAGATGTCCTTTAGACACTGACCTTGGTGTGACTGGTGAACCCTCTCCTTGCCAGCTTGCAGCTGTCCAACATCTTCACTTTGGTGAGCTGGTGGCGGTGTTCCTGGTAGTTAACCTTGCACTTCCAGAGACGTCAACCTGCGGATCACGAGAGGAAGAGTGAGCAGAGTGAGAACAACTGAAGTGTGGGTGAGAGAAAAAAACTAAAAGGAGAACGTAAGGGAAAATGAGTAGAAGATGAACTTTTTTTTTTAAACGAGCAAGAGATTCAGAGATGAAACAAAGAGGGAGCAAACTTGCTTCCTCGCAAGAGTTGCCAACTCCAGTTGTAAATATTCCTCGAGGTTTCATCATGACCTCTTGTCTCTCCACGACCCAACCAGGCTGTCATTGGTCAGCCAGCATATATTACCAGTATCCTGCCGACCTATAGCCACCAGAAAGTGAACACATTTCATGAGGTCAATGGAATTGAGGTGTGGAAACAGATTGCAGCTGGTAACTGCTATCATTAAACCTCCACCCTCAACTCCATGGTGCCCGACAGTCCTTTCAGTTTAAACGGAGGTTCACGTGTACCTCCTCTAACCTAATCTACTGCATCCAATGTTCCCGATGTGGGCTCCTGTTCATCGGCGAGACCAAACGTTTACTCAGTCACCGTTTCGCTGAACACCTACGGTTAATCCGCCTAGGCCTACAGGATCTCCTGGTTGCCAAATCATTTGAACGCCCCATCCCATTCCCATTCCCATTCCCATACTGACTTTACTGATCATACTGACCTGGTCCTCCTCCATTGTCAGTGTGAAGTCAAATGCCATCTGGAGAAATGGCACCTCATATTTTGCTTGGGTAGCTTACAACCCAGAGGTATGTATATTGAATTCTCTAATTTTAAGTAAGTTCATCTCATACTCCCCTCCCCCCTCCCTCCTCCCTCAATCCGTTCCAAGTTCTCTTGAGATTACACCTTCCCTGGCCAACAATGGACCTACCAGGCAAAGCCCTGCCTGAGATTATTTGTGGCTGGCCCTGATTGTTCCAGGTCTTTGCTCGCCTCCAGCTCTTCACCTCCTCCCCAACCTCCCTACCCCCTACATTAATTCTGAAGAAGGGTCCCGACCCAAAATGTCACATATCCTGTAGAATGTGACGTTTCGGATCGGAACCCTTCTTCAGACTGATTGTCCAACAGATGCTGCCTACTGCTGAATTACTCCAGCACTTTGTGTTTTGCTCAAGATTCCAGCACCTGCAGTTCCTTGTGTCTCCCTGTCTAGCTGTTATTCAGATAGATTATGAGCTGGATTAGTTCATTCCAGGGACACAGACATATTCAGTGGTAAATTCATATATATTTTAACCTCTCGTTTACCCCTCTTCACAACTTTGAGGATACACAGAGCATTTCATCAACTATTTACCTCAGTGGCAGTTGTGGATCGGAGTTGTACTTGGAACAAGCTGGCCAGGCCTCTCTTGATGTTCTGAAGCACCACTGGCTCATTTGAGAATGAGTAAAAGGTATTCACCTGGAGAATGAGAAAATTAAGAAGCAGAAACAATGAAGAACCATCCAACAAAAGACCATTTATATGGTAATAACATCTAACATGGTTTCACCCAAGATGGTGCCTAAGCCAGGTTACTCCGTGTGCCGGTCATAGAAGTAGATCTGCAATCACGTATTACAATCGCTCCACGCTTTTAAACCTCTACTCCACCAGCAGCATTTCTTACTTTTTGTCATGTATCTGCACACTATGGATGGCTCGATTTTAATTGTGTATCGTCTTTCCGCTGACTGGATAGCACGCAACAAATGCTTTTCACTGTACCTCGGTACATGTGACAATGAACTAAACTAAACTGAAGTTAACAACACAAAAATTGACACAGAGCCAACAAAAGGACATATTCTGGCAGGTAAATCACCCAGAGAGTTGTGAATTTATGGAATTCCCTGCCACAGAGGGCAGTGGAGGCCAAGTCACTGGATGGATTTAAGAGAGAGTTTGATAGAGCTCCAGAGGCTAGTGTTGTCAAGGGATATGGGGAGAAGGCAGGCACGGGTTATTGATAGGGGACGATCAGCCATGATCACAATGAATGGCAGTGCTGGCTCAAGGGCCGAATGGCCTCCTCCTGCACCTATTTTCTATGTTTCTATGTTAATCAATTTTAAACTTGATTTAAAAAGGTTTTAAACAAGGAAAAAATATATATGATAATTCGAGAGCTTTGGGCGAGGCAGTTGAAACCACGACTGCTGTTGGTGGGGTTTAAAAACCGAGGCTGCTCAAAATGCTACGTTTGGAAAACAGGAGAAATCTTAGTCTTTTTGGTTGAAGAAGATTTAAAAAAAGAAGTGAACTAAAAATTACGCAATGATTTGAAAATAACAAAAAGTATTTAAAACCGGTGCTCTGGACTGAAAGTTTAGGTTGTCAAGCAAAGCGTGTGATGGGTGAACAGGTCTTAATGCAAGTTAGGCAATGTACCAGAGAATTTTGGATGACATCATTTTATGAATGGGGGATGTTTGCCAAAACTCTGATGGAATAAAGGCACGAATCCTGGCCTCCGGCTTGTAAAGAACATCCTATATGCAGCAATTCTATCCTGACCAGCCATAGGGAAGAATGGGGTGTAGCTTGTCCCAATTGATCTCTATTGGGATTAAGGTGGGAGTTTGCTAGAAGACCACTCGTAAAGAGAATAGATAAACCACAGATCCATTCTATTTTACAATTGGTGCTACAGGTAGAAGTATATTCTAATAGAAGTATATAACTTTATGAGAGGCCTAGATAGGGTAGATAGTCAAGGTGTGTCCCAGGATGGAAAAAATCAATTACTAGAGGGCATAGCTTTAAGGTGAGAGAGGGCAAAGTTTAAACAAGATGTGCGGGACAAGTTTTGTTACACAGAGGGTACTGCGTGCCAGGAATGTGCTGTGCTGCCAGGATTACTGTTGAGGCAGATAAGATAATGCCTTTAAGAAACTTTTGGATAGGCACATGATATGGAAGGATATGGATTATGTGCAGGCAGAAAACATTTTGTCTAGGCACCATGTTCAACTTAGATATTGTTGGGGCGAAGGGCATGTTCCTATGCTGTATTGTTCTATGTTTAATGTTATGTAAAACATTGGGGTGGCATAGTGATGCAAGTGGTAAAGCTTCTGCCACACAGCTCCAACAATCTGGGTCCAATCCTGACCTCTGATACTGTCTTTGGAGTGTGGGACGAAACCGAAGATCTCGGAGAAAACCCACGCAGGTCATGGTGAGAGCGTACAAACTCCGTACAGACAGCGCCCGTAGTCTGGATCGAACCCGGGTCTCCTGCGCTGCATTCGCTGTAAGGCAGCAACTCTACCGCTGCGCCACCGTGCCGTCCAAAGATGTTCAGGTATGTAGGTTAATTGGCTTGGCAAATGTAAAAATTGTCCCTAGTGTGTGTAGGATAGTGTTAATATGTGGGGATCGCTGGTCGGCGCGGACCCGGTGGGCCGAAGGGCCTGCTTCCGCGCTGTATAGATACATAGAAAATAGGTGCAGGAGTAGGCCATTCGGCCCTTCGAGCCTGCACCGCCATTCAATATGATCATGGCTGATCATCCAACTCAGTATCCCGTACCTGCCTTCTCTCCATACCCCCTGATCCCTTTAGCCACAAATGATTCTCCATACCCCCTGATCCCCTAAGCCTTAGTATCTCTAAACTAAACTAAACTACTGTCCACGTAGAGTTCGCATGTTCTCTCTGTGACTATGCATTTCCTCCAAATGTTCCAGTTTCCTCTTGCATCCCAAGGACATCATAGGTTAACTGGCCACAGTATATTGTCCCTAGTATAGTAGTGTCTGTGGGAGATTGACAGGATTGTGGAGAGAATAGGTCCCAGTGAAAATATGTGAGAGGACATGCTCGTTCTGTGGGCTAGTGGGCATCTAATGGGCTGAATAACCTCCTTTTATGTTGTATGGCAATATGGCAGCAGGGCATCTGTCTTTTGAACTTCCACGTTCCACGAGCCAAGACATTGAACTTTTAACCAATAATTCAGCTGAACTTTGCTCAGCGTGCAATTAACACCTTATCATACATTGCACCACTGAGCTAGAGTACACCCTACAGGTGCTGAGACAGCAACCCAGCAAAGCAACAAAGTTTGTAAAACTCAGTCTTTCATTTACAACACAGTCGGAGCTTTGCAACACAGAAACAGGCCCTTCAGCCCAAATCGTCCATGCTGACCAAGATGCCTAATTGAGCTAGCCCTACTTGCCTGCGCCTGGCCCAATAGGCACAATTATCCTAAAAATTATTGCAGAATCATTTACAATTCCGAACATAGAACTGTCCAACACAGGAATGGGCCAGCCCACAATGTTTGTGATGAATTTAAAAGGGAGTTAGATAGAGCTCTAGGGGGCTAGCGGAATCAAGGGATATGGGGAGAAGGCAGGCTCGGGTTACTGATTGTGGATGATCAGCCATGATCACAATGAATGGCGGTGCAGGCTCGAAGGGCCGAATGGCCTCCTCCTGCACCTATTTTCTATGTTTCTATGAATATGATGCCAAGTTAAATTAATCTCATCTGCCTCTACATGATCCATATCCATTTATTCCCTGCACTTCCATGTGCCTATCTAAAAGCATCTTAAACGCCACTATCGTATCTGCCTCCACCACCACCCCTCCTGGCAGTGCGTTTCAGGCCCTCACCACTCTTGTGTAACAAAACATACCCCGCACATCTCCATTAAACTTTCCCCCTCTCACCTTACAGCTAGCTATGCCCTCTCATCTTGCACATTTCCACCCTGGGGAAAAGGTTCTGTCTGTCTACCCTATCTATGCCAGAAGGAAGTTATTACATAGAGACACAAGAAATTCAAAGTGGAAAAGGTAACACAGGCCCTAGAATTTGCTCTACACAAGTGATACTGTACCTGCCAAGTCCCCTAGGATCATGTTGCCAGGATAACAGTACTGACACTAAACTTAGCATCAGCATCAAGCAGTTATACCTTGTTGCGGTTGATGCAATAAGTCAAGGTGAATCTGGAGTCTGCATTTGTCCGGGGACTGGAGTAAGAGTCCTTGGATGTTGTAAGCCGTGGATGGTCAGACCCACTCCTGATACCCTCTCCATGTGATTAATGCAATGGCAAACTGAACATTTGATGCCAGTTTTAATCAGGTTTGCAACTCTGGTTGGTCATATTCCTGATGCTTTCATTATTAATGAATAAATAACTACCCACGGCATTCAGAGGCCTTGATCCTTGGTTGGAAAACAACTGGGGAATTTAATTCCAACTGGGCGGCACAACGGGGCAGCGGGTAGAGCCGCTGCCTCACAGCACCAGGTAACTGGGTTCGATCCTGACCTCGGATGCTGACTGCATGCAGTTTGCACATTCTCCCTGTGACTGCGTGGGTTTTCTCCGGGTACTCCGGTTTCCTCCCATATCCCAAAGACGTGAGGGTGTGTAGGTTTATTTGTCCCCTGTAAATTGTCCCTGGTGAGTAGGAAGTGGATGAGAAACTGGGATAACAGAGAACTAGTGTGAGCGGGCGGGTGATCGATGGTCGGCTTGGACTCGGTGGGCTGAAGGGCCTGCTTCCATGCTGCATCTTTCAATTAATCAATTTATTAAATAAAGTTGGAATAAAAAGCAAAAATTAATAATGATGACCAAAACTTCGAGATTACTAGAAAAAAGCCTGGATCCTTCAGGTAAGAAAATGTGTCATTCTGACCCACTCAGGGCCATAGGTGAATCCACATACATTCATGTGGTTGACACTTAACTGTTTCTTCAGTTCAGTAGCAACCAGGGACAATAAATGTGTATATTATCAGCCAATGCCACCCTCCAACGAGTCATACAGCACAGAAACAGGACTACAGCCCATCTTGCTATTGCCGACCAAGATATCTACACATCCCACCTCACTGCATTTGGCACATATGCCTCTAAACCTTTCCAATCCATGTACCTTTCCAAATGTCCTTTGAATATATCTGCCTCAACTACTTCCTCTGGCAGCTCGTTCCATTTACCCACCACCCTCTGTGTAAAAAGGTTGCCCCTCAGGTTCCTATTAAATCTTTCCCCTCTCACCTTAAACCTAGGTCCTCCGGTTCTTGATTTCCCTACTCTGGGGAAAGACTCTGTAACATCTTGCACATCTGCATTAAACACCATTAACCGTTCTTCAGCTCATTTGCCCAACTGATCAAGATCCCGCTGTTATTTATGGTAACTATCTTTGCTATTTACGGTACCACCCACTTTACTGTCATTTGCAAACTAACATCATGCCTTCTACATTCTCAATCAGAATAAATACTAAAAAATGTCCCGTGGCCCCACCACACCAGTGGTCATCTGACATATTAATCAGCTCAAAGCTCCTATTCCCATGCCAGCAGAGAAGTGAACAAAATCCTCACTACCTGATTTGTCTGCTCCAATTGCCCTTTCTACATCTTCACTGTTAATATTGGACCAGTCTCACCCCTGGCCACTCCCTCTTCTCCCCTCTCCCATCAGGCAAGAGGTGCAGAAGTGTGAAAACGCACACCTCCAGATTCAGAGACAGTTTCTTCCCAGCTGTTATCAGGCAACTGAACCATCCTCTCACCAACTAGAGTGCGGTCCTGACCTCCCATCTACCTCATTGGAGACCTTCAAACTATCTTTAATCAGTCTTTATCTTGCCCTAAACATTATACCTTTTATCCTGTATCTGTGCACTGTGGAAGGCTTGCTTGTAATCATCTATATAGCCTTTTCACTAACTGGATAGCACACAATAAAAAGCTTTTCACTGTACCTCTGTACATATGACAATGATAAACTAAACTGAAAAATAAACTTATAGAACTGATATGAAAGTTTACTTTAGAGTCGAGATACAACGCAGAAACAAGCCCTTCGGCCCACCGAATCCGTGCCGACCAGCAATCACACCGTACATTAGCACTATCCTACACCCCAGGGAAAATTTACTATTTTTACAGAAGCCAATTTACCTACAAAACGCCTCTTTGGAGACGTACATCACCTGTAGTCAGGATCGAACCCGGGTCCCCGACACTGTAAGGCAGCAACTCTACCCCCCACAGTGCTGCCCCCCACATTTTGTACATTATACTAAAACGCACACGTATTTTTAACCAATCAGAACAATGCACGGGGGGGGGGGGTAAACTTTCTACACCAGTAAATCCAGGGCACTCCTGAAGATTTAGCATCAGTAAATACTGAAACACTGGTGCTGATGTACAGAAAATAACCTTTCACACCAGTAACTGTATAGCTCCTCCTTCACTGGTCATTGACGGTAAATCCTAAAGTGAACTTTGAATACGTGTCTGCCAAATTCCTGCAAACCAGCAGCTTTTCTCTGCTTATTGAGCTTGTGTGTCACAGTCTCATTGGTTTATTCCAAAACGAGACATTACAGATTGGTGATGTAATGACTAGGAGATCAAGGTACTTCTGGTTACCTAACAACAGTTAACTCTTGACAGGCTTCTTTTGAAACTAGTGGACAAATGGATTCAACATATGCACCAGATCATGGCGTAGGGGAGGAGGCAGATGCGGCCCTCTGCTGCCCCTTTGTACAGACAAGCAGCCGGCTTCCTCTCCTGTGGCATGAGCCAATTAATCCTCTCCATCAGTGCTTCGTGTGCTTACTCTCCTATGGAAGTCATTATATGTCGCCATCACTCCAGATGACCTAACAGTCTGAAGAGGGTCTTGACCACAAATGTCATCTGTCCATTTCCCTCCACAGATGCTGACTTCCTTCAGCAGTTCATTTTTCTGCTCAAGTTCCAGCATCTGCAGTTTCTTGAATCTCCATCATGATGTTCATCCTGTTACCAATTAAACTCTCCCTTTTTCTATTCTCAATCAGATTCTCTTGTGGTACGTTCTCTTGTGCTATGTAGATGTTTTCTATATTCCAAAGAATAGCATAAAATTCCTTAACCACATTGTTTTTTTTATTCTGCATAATTCTGCAAGCTTTCCCTGGCTCCTTCTTAGATTATGATTTAAGAATCCCAATACCTGCTCTACATTTAGTTCTCTCACCATACTAAATTTAAAGCTTTTAACAATGATTCAGCACTTGGAATATAATTTAAAGGAAGAAGGCACATTTCGCCACCACAATTAATTCCCACAGAATAGTTCAGAACAAAAGGGCAGCAGAGGGGCACTGCAAATAGTGATAGGTTTGATCCTGACCTCCCGCACTGTCTGTATGGAGTTTGCAATTCTCCCTACGACTATGTCGGTGCTTTGGTTTCGTCCCCCCACCCTTTAATGGGCACATGTAAAAGCGTAGGTTGAAGGGAGGTAGCGAAGGATGGGCCTGGCGCAGATGCCACGCAATGTGCCAGTCAGCTGGACATTGCCGCCCCATCTGTCGTCTGTGGAAAGGTTCTTCCGGACCAACACCTTTGACCACATGTCCATCGGGCAGTGGTCAGCATGGAACATCCTGCAGGCACTGCAGGGAAATGACTCCATGGATCCTGTGGCGTGGTTCCCAGAGCAGACTGCCCAGCTTGTCTGGCAAAATGCCTCATCGCCAGAACTCACCAATAAGCACCAACACCTGGCTTGGCTGGCGGTGAGGGGAGCCCTCCCAGTCAGATCCTTCCTGCACCGTCGGAACCTCACTGCCAGCGCACGCTGCCCTCGGGACGGCTGCTATGGAGAGGAGACGGTTGCTCACCTCTTTGCAGAGTGTGGATTTGCAAAGAGAGTCTGGAGAAGTATGCAAGGGTCCCTGGCACGCTTTATCCCGAACAGCTCTGTCACAGAGGACTCTGTGATTTACGGACTGTTCCCAGGGACACATTCAGAGACTCACATCGAGTGCTGCTGGAAGGTCATCACCTCGGTGAAAGACGCTCTTTGGTCTGCCCGAGCGTTGTTCACCACCCAGCAGAGCGAGATGTCCGTCTGAGAATGTTGCCGACTGGCCCGCTGCAGACTGCAGGAGTACGTGCTGAGGGACGCACTGAAGCTTGGTGCAGCCAACGCCAAGGCTCGGTGGGGGAGGACCACAGTCTAGGGTCCTCCCGCTGCTGGACATGGGGGGGCACGATGTGGTGGAGACACCCCTCAAAATAAGGGAGGGTATCCCACGCCAGGGGGCCACATGAGTGGCACGGGTGGGGGACAGATTTGTGAAATTTGAGAGATGTATATAGACTGCATTGAACAATTTGTATAGCCTCCGAAAATGTCGGATGAATTTTTCGCACGGTTCATGTATTGTATATATTTTTTACCTGAATAAAGTCTATTTTGAAATTTATTAAAAAAAAATTTTAAAGGTTGAAGGGAGGTAAGGAAAGGAATAGGATTTATAGTGGAAAGAATGCAGAGAAGATTTACGAGGATGTTGCCAGGATTCAAGGACCTGAGCTATAAGGAGAGAATGAGCATGCTAAGACCTTATTCCTTGGTGCGCCGGAGGCTGAGGGGTGATTTTATAAAGATGTACAACATCATAAGCTGAATAGATAAGGCGAATGTACAGTTTCCTACCCACAGTGGGGGATTCAAGAACCAGGGGACATAGGTTTAAGGTGAGCAGGGAAAGATTTAATATGAACCCAAGAGGCAACCTTTTTACACAAAGGGTGGTAGGTAGAAAGGAACTGCAGATGCTGGTTTATACCAAAGGTAGACGCAAAATGTTGGAGTAACTCAGCAGGTGCAAAAAAGATGCAGAGTTACTCCAGCACTTTGTGCCTATCAAGGGTGGTAGGTATATGGAACGAGCTGCTGGAGGAGGTAGTTGAGGCAGGTACGATCATGACATTTAAAAAACATGTGGACAAATACATGGATAGGATAGGTTTAGAGGGATATGGGCCAAACGCTGGCAGGTGGGACTAGTGCAGATGGGGCATGTTGGCCGGCATGGTCAAGTTGGGCCGAAGTGCCTGCTTCCACACTATGACTCTATGAGACAGGAAAGATTTAATAGGAACCTAAGGGGAACCTGTTTTTGAGTACAAAGGCTAGAGGGTGTATGGAACAATGTCCCACAGGAAATAGTTGAAGCAGGTACTGTAACATTCAAAAGGCACTTAGACTGGAACATGGATAAGAGAGGTTTTGAAGGAGAAAGGTCCCCTCAGATCCCCTCTAAAAATCTCTTGCCTCTGCATTCTGCAGTGTTCATATTTATATACATCAATCACATTCCCTCTTAACCACCTCAGCTGCAGCGAAAAAAGAACTAGCTTCTCCAGTCTCTCTCAAAGAATACACCTGCCACCCTGAAATAAGTGCTCTCAATGCAGAAAATTAGGTTTGATTAATAAAAATGGTCAGATGTTGAGTTATAAAAATTACAGATTGGCAGGAGTCCTGAAATAAAGTCATAGAGCACAACTTGTCCATGTCGACCAAGATGCCCCATCTAAGCTAGTCTCATTTGCCTGCATTTGGCCTATATCCCTCCAAACATTTCCTATCCATGCACCTGTCCAGGTGTGTTTTAAATGTTGTTATTGTACCTGCCTCCGCTACCTCCTCTGGTAGCTCATTCCATATACCCCCCCCCCCTCTGTCTGTGTGAAATTGTTACTTCCAGGCTCCTATTAAATCTTTCCCTTGTCACTTAAACCTTAGTCCTCTAGTTCTTGATTACCCTACCTTGGATAAAAGAATTAGCATTCACCCCATTTATTCCCCTTGTGATTTTATACACCTCTTTAAGATCATCCTCAGCCTCCTGTGCTCCAAGGAATAACATCCTAGCCTGTCCAACCTCTCCCTATAGCTCAGGTCCTCGAGTCATGGCAATTATCTTTGTAAATCTTCTCTGCACTCTTTTCAGCTTAAAGACATCCCAGGGTGACCAAGACGGAACATGATACTCCAAATGCAGCATCACCAATGTCTTCTACACTGTAACATAACGTCCCAACCTCTATACTCAATATCCTGACTGATGAAGGCCAATGCAGCAGAAGCATCTTCTGATGCCACTTTAAGGGAACTGTGTACCTGAACTCTTGGATCCCTCTGCTCTACGCCACTGCCCAAGTCCCTATAATGTACCGCGAAGGTCCAGATTGAGTGATAAAAATAAAAGTTGCCAAAATACTCAATTGATCTTTTTTTTTTTTTTTTTTTTAAATTTTTATTTATTAGAAGTACATTACATCACAGCCACATACATTAATACTCGTCATTTATATCTTCTTACAATTAATGTACTCCCTTTATTTTTTTTTTTACGCTAAAGAAAGAAAAGATTGAAAGAGAGAAGAAAGTGAAGGAAAAAGTGCAAGTGTAGAAAAGTGTAGAAAATGTAACAACAAAAAAAAAGGACGAGGACCCTATGAAAGCGAAATTAAAAACAAAAAAAAAAAGAGTTAAGAAATAGGCCCTAAGAAAAGAAAAGAGAGAGAGAAAAAAAGAAAAACAAATGTTTTTTTTTTTGAGCATCACGTAAATAGGACATACCAACTCTTCAACTATCATCCCCCCTTACCCAACCTCAATTTTTTATTTTTTTAAAGTACTTTTGCACCCTATGTTTGTAATAATTCTATAAATGCAGACCACGTCAGGTGGAAGTGATCTGGTTTACCTGCTAGGAGGAGTCTTATCTCTTCAAGGTGTAGTGTTTCAAACATATTTGAAATCCACATATTTATAGTTGGTATTGGAGCCTTCTTCCAAAATTTTAGAATTAGCTTTTTTCCAGTTATTAACCCATAATCCATTAATTTCTTTTGAAACACATTTAGTTCTGGATCATCTTCCGTTATTCCGAAGATAATCCATTCTGCTTTGGGTATCAGTCTTGTTTTAAATAACTTTGTAAAGATTTCAAAAATTTCATTCCAAAATTTTTGAATTTTTGTACAGAAGACAAATGAGTGCGCTATAGTTGCTTCTTGGGATTGACATTTATCACAAATAGATGATACGTTTGGGAAAATTTTATGAATTTTAGTTTTCGAATAATATAATCTATGTAAAATTTTAAATTGTATTAAAGTGTGTCTTACATTAATCGAGCATTTATGTACTTTTAATAAGTATTCATTCCAACTTTCCTTTGAAATTTTAATAGCTAACTCTTGTTCCCAGTCTCTTCTGATACCCTCCGTAGATGGTATTTGTACATTTAAGATAATATTGTACAAATATGATATTAAGTTTGCTGATTCCGCTTTTGTCTGCATTGCCTCGTCCAGTACATCTGCTGGGTTATTATGATGATCTTTTATATATTTTTTCAAATAGTCGCATATTTGAAAGTATTTAAAATATTGATTATTTCCGAGTTTATATTTTATTTGTAATTGTTGAAATGAAAGTAATTTTCCAGTTTCATACAAGTCACCAAGCGTTTTAATTCCTAGTCTATCCCATTGTGTATAAGCTTTATCTATAATAGAAGGACTAAACGAAGGGTTATTGACTATAGGTAATAAAAGTGATAAGTTTCTTAATTTTAAATTTTGTTTTATTTGTTTCCAAATACGGATTGTACTATGAATAATTGGGTTCTTATTATAGTTTATGTTATTCAATTTCATTGGAGAGAGGAGGATCGCTCCAATGTTTCTAGAGGAGCAATCCTCTTTCTCCATTACAATCCAGTCTACTTGCTGGGCGGAGTTATCCATCAGTTGAATCATGTTTTTAATATTTACTGACCAATAATAATACATAAAATTGGGTAGTGCTAGACCCCCCAATACTTTAGATTTATTCAGATGGGTTTTTTGTATTCTATGTGATTTATAGTCCCATATAAAATTAGTGATATCTGAGTCGAGTTTTTTAAAAAACTTCTTAGGTAAGTATATAGGAATTGATTGAAATAGGTATAAAATTTGTGGTAAAAAGATCATTTTTATTGCGTTTATTCGGCCTATTAAAGACATCGGAAGCGTTTTCCAGAATTTAATTAATGTATTCAGTTTATTAAGTAGGGGGTCAAAATTTGCCCTGAGCATACCTTGATATGCTCTGGTAATTTCGATTCCCAAATATTTAAATTTTTCTGTAGCTATTTTAAAAGGGAATTTTAAAAGATGTGTTGAATCTTTCGGTTTTATTGACATAATTTCACTTTTATTCCAATTTATTCTATATCCAGAAAAAGATCCGAAGTCTTCAATTAAATTTAATATATTTGGTATAGTGATTTGAGGTTTTGTAATATACAATAATATATCATCCGCGTATAAAGATATTTTATTATATGAGTCTTTAGTATTATATCCATGAATATCAGGGTGTATTCTAATTTTTTCTGCTAGCGGTTCAATAATGAGAGCAAACAGCTGTGGTGATAATGAGCATCCTTGTCTATTTCCCCTTGATAGTTGAAATTTCGAGGATAATATGTTATTAGTAAGTATTCTAGCTGTAGGTTTGTTATATAATAACTTAATCCATAAAATAAAATTCTCTCCCAGTTGAAATTTTTGTAATACTTTATCCATATAATTCCATTCTACTTGATCAAATGCTTTTTCAGCTCAGGTCCTCGAGTCATGGCAATTATCTTTGTAAATCTTCTCTGCACTCTTTTCAGCTTAAAGACATCCCAGGGTGACCAAGACGGAACACGATACTCCAAATGCAGCATCACCAATGTCTTCTACACTGTAACATAACGTCCCAACCTCTATACTCAATATCCTGACTGATGAAGGCCAATGCAGCAGAAGCATCTTCTGATGCCACTTTAAGGGAACTGTGTACCTGAACTCTTGGATCCCTCTGCTCTACGCCACTGCCCAAGTCCCTATAATGTACCGCGAAGGTCCAGATTGAGTGATAAAAATAAAAGTTGCCAAAATACTCAATTGATCTTAATATAATTAGATTAAGTAAGTAATGCATGTAAAACCCTGCTAATTCAGACCCCAATGTGGACAATTAGAATGTCGCCTACACTTGCAGAGCTGTCTGCCGGAGTATTCTATCAGTTCAGGAGGATTGCAGAAGAGTGTGATAGTGACGGTACCTTCCCATTGATCCAGTGGAGGAGGACTGGATTCTTCAAGGTTGCCAGATCCCGTTTTCCCAGGATTCCTTCTCCGTTGGCGTCTTTAAAGATGTTTTTGTCATCTGTCCGTTCGCTCACATTTTCAAGTTTGACATCAGTTATCTGGGAAAGGAGGCTTTAAATCAATGACATAGAAAAGGACAAAGGGAAAAAAAAAACACTTCCTCAGCCCCTGGGGGAGCTCCAACAATCTAAAACAGGTCGCCACCAATTTCCCAGCAACTGGTGGTCCAGCACCTCCTTTAATCCAGACAAAATTATGAGCGCGCACTTGAAATCCCCCCAGAAGTCCCACCCGAAGGTGTGGCACCTAGGCCGGGTGAGGTAGCTGAATTTGCCCCCTGCGGCTGGGGCTTTGGAACTCCGGCCCAGCACGAATCGGCATATCTGTTGCCATAGCGACTTTGCAGCTGGTATCTTGGTATCTTGACCCCTGACCATTCTAGTATAGTTGGGCTCCTCTTGGAGGCCCTGACCTCTGTTGGTCCAAAAACGGATAATCCAGAAAGGCTCTGGAACCAAGGGTGCTGGAAAATTGGTGGCTGCCTGTATTAATATGGATATTGGTTTGTCATGTATGCCGAGATACTGTGAAATGCTTTGTCTTGCGTGCCTTTCAGGCTTCATACGATACGTGGGACATCACGCAAAGAGAAAATAAAAAAGTGCAGAATATAGTGTGTTACAGCTGCAAAGAAAGTGCAGATAAAAAAGTGCAAGGGCCGCAATGAAGCACATTAGAATTTACCACACAGCTGGTCCACTGTCTTCAAAGTTGATACACCCGCACGCATCATAAGAAACAAAGGGCAAATATCTCTTCAAAGCAGAGCAATGAAAATCCAAATTTAAATAATCCACCAAAGCTTTGTGTTCCTACAAATGTGAGCATCGATGGAGATAAGCCCGTTGTAAAGGAAAGCGGGTTTGCCTTGAAAGGGAAACATATTAGGAAAGTGAGGAAAGAGTAGCAAGTGCAACAGAATTGGTAGAGCTGGCACTAGGTAGAGACTGCAAACTATATACTGCATCCCCTTGATTTTCTACCCTTTCCGAGAAGTGAATTGTGTCCTCTTTTATGAAGGCAGAATCAAAGTATTTGTATGATGCTCTGCCATTTATCTGTTCCCAATTATAAATTCTCCCTTGTCTGATTGTGACAGACCTACATTAGTCTTCACTTATCATTTTTCTTTTGACATACTTTGAAGCTTTTTAACTTACAATGAAAAAGAGTAATAAGGCCACTTGAAGCCAATAAATCCTTCGGGCCTAATAATACACGTCCCAGAGGACTAAAGAGGTAAATAGTTGATGCATTGATAGTCATCTTCAGAATGGAATAGCTCCTGCAGATTGGAAAGTGGAAAATGGTGCCCACGCTATTTAAAAATGGAAGAGAATAAATAAATAAATACAAACCTATGGAGGATGTTGGTGTCATTCGCAAGACAGCATTCATTGTCTGTTCCTGAGAGCCCATGAACTGAATGATTGACTGAGCCAATTGTCGGGCAGTTATGAGTTAAATATATTGATGTGGATCTGAATCTTGTCACAAATCTCAAGAACATTAACAAACCCAATTTGGTTGTGTCATGGCCGCCATTATGATAACAACTTTCAAGTTCTAAGTTCATTTATACAACTGAATTTGAGTTCCCTTTTGAACTTATGTCTCCAGATCATTGTACTAGGCCCGTGGATTAATGCACTAAGCACTGAATCTTCCAATGAAAAGGGAAACATAGGGGTCAATTTCACATAAATGGAAGCTATGTCAAACTTAGAACTGTGGTCAAATAAACAAATAAAAGGTATTTTCCCTCAGTTACATAAATTGGCATCATCAGATCATCTGGTAAAGAAAATAAGAGAACATCAGCATTGGTGAATTAATGATGATGCCCTGGAAAATGTCTGTAAATGGAATATTTCCATCATTCATGATAGGGATAAATTGTTCCAAGAAGTAGTTAGAAAGGGAAAGTGAAAGGTGTACGAGTCCTGGGCCTCCTCCATGGCCAGAGTGAGCACCACCGGAAATTGGAGGAGCAACACCTCATATTCCGCTTGGGCAGTCTGCACCCTAGCGGCATAAATATTGAATTCTCCAATTTCCGGTACCCCTTGCTGTCTCCTCCCCTTCTCAGCTCTCCCTCAGCCCTCGGGCTCCTCCTCTTCCTTTTTCCTTTCTTCTCTCCCCCCCCCACCACCCCCCGCCTTACATCAGTCTGAAGAAGGATTTCGGCCCGAAACGTTGCCTATTTCCTTCACTCCATAGATGCTGCTGCACCCGCTGAGTTTCTCCAGCACTTTTGTCTACCTTCGATTTTCCAGCATCTGCAGTTCTTTCTTAAACAATGACAATATTCTTTGATCTCTCTCTCACAGCTACCACCTCTCCGATCCACAGCCAATTAAAAAAATGGCAAGTTGGACTGAATGGACTACATCAGATCACTTTGATTAAAATAGTTACTAGTAAATGAAACATACCGCTATTTGAATAAGTTGGTCATCTTCATTGCTTGAGTTTCTCCACAACAAGTCAACATTGACGTTGGACACAATTTTAAATCCGACACTCTCATCAACAGACGTTGCTCCTTTGTCTAACTGGAGTTCCACGGTGTAACTGTATTTGTACGTCTTCCCTGCGTTAAACCTTGGTCCACCTCGCCGCGCTGATCAAAAAATAAACATAAATAAATTATACTAGATGACGGGATTCTTCACAGCAGTGAAAGGCCAGTGGAAGCAGATTCAATAATAAGGGCAGCGGCATTGCAGTTTGACAATAGACAATAGACAATAGGTGCAGGAGTAGGCCATTTAGCCCTTCGAGCCAGCACCGCCATTTAATGTGATCATGGCTGATCATCCCCAATCAGTACCCCGTTCCTGCCTTCTCCCCATATCCCCTGACTCCGCTATTTTTAAGAGCCCTATCTAGCTCTCTCTTGAAAGCATCCAGAGAACCTGCCTCCACCACCCTCTGAGGCAGAGAATTCCACAGACTCACCACTCTCTGTGATAAAATGTGTTTCCTCGTCTCCATTCTAAATGGCTTACTCCTTACTCTTAAACTGTGGCCCCTGGTTCAGGACTCCCCCAACATCAGGAACATGTTTCCTGCCTCTAGCGTGTCCAAGCCCTTAACAATCTTATGTTAAGTGTGATCATCAATGACTTGCTGATTCCAGCATCTACAAGGCCACCAGCATAATCACAGAGGAGTCTCAGCCCGGTCATTCCCTCTTCTCCCCTCTCCCATCAGGCAAGATGTACAGAAGTGTGAAAATGCACACCTCCAGATTCAGGGACAGTTTCTTCCCAGCTGTTATCAGGCAACTGGAACATTCTACAACTAGAGTGCGGTCCTGAGCTACTATCTCCCTTACCTGCTCCCTTGACCCTCTCCCCACTCCCCTGCTGAAGTCCTGCCTCCCTGCCCCTACCTCACTAATCTTTTCAACTCCTCATTGTCCCAAGGAATTGTCCCCTCTGCTTTCAAAACTGCTGCTGTCACACCAATCTTAAAGAAACCTGGTCTTGATCCCTCCTCTCTCATTAACTACCGCCCTATCTCAAACCTCCCCTTTCTTTCAAAAACCCTGGAGCGTATCGTTGCGTCACAACTTCATTCCCACCTCCTCGCATATAACCTATTCGAACCCCTCAAATCTGGCTTTCGCACCCTCCATAGCACAGAAACTGCTCTCCTCAAAGTCCTCAATGACCCCCTTACCTCTGCTGACACTGGCTCCCTCAATATCCTCTTCCTCCTCGACCTGAGTGCAGCCTTCGATACCGTCAACCATAACATCCTGCTCACCAGACTTAGGGACCTTGGCATTGAAGGTTCTGCACTCAGCTGGCTCCGTTCCTACCTTTCCAACCGATCCCACTTCATCTCTCTCCATAACCACACCTCTGCCACAGCCACTGTCACTCAAGGCGTTCCCCAAGGCTCCGTTCTTGGTCCCCTCCTCTTCATCATCTACATCCTCCCCCTTGGTCATATACTCCGTCACTTCAACCTGAACTTCCACTGCTATGCTGATGACACCCAGATCTATCTCAGCACCAAGTCCCCCCACCACCCCCCTCTCTCCCATATCAACTCCTGCCTATCAACCATCAAATCTTGGATGCAACTCAACTTCCTTAAATTAAACAGTAGCAAAACAGAATTTCTCCTCATTGGCTCCAAATCAACACTCACTAAAATTAACAACCCCACTCTCACTATTGACGGCACCACTGTCTCCCCATCTCCTCAGGCACGCAACCTTGGCGTGATCTTTGACTCAACCCTCTCCCTTGAGCCTCACATCCGCCATGTTGTCAAAACATCATTTTTTCACCTCCGCAACATTGCCAAAATCAGATCCTCTCTCACACCCCCTGCTGCTGAAAGACTCATCCATGCCTTCATCTCCTCCCGACTGGACTACTGTAACTCTCTTCTCTTTGGAATCAATTCCAGCAGCATCAACCGACTCCAACTGGTCCAGAATGCAGCCGCTCGACTCATTACCCACACCAAATCCTGGCACCACATCACCCCAGTTCTCAAAGAACTTCACTGGCTTCCCATTTCCCACCGGATCACCTACAAAATCCTGGTCCTCACCTACAAAGCCCTCAACAACTTGGCCCCCCCTTATCTCACTGACCTCCTCTCCCCCTACCAACCCTCACGGTCCCTCAGATCCACATCAGCTGGTCTCCTCTCCACTCCGAAGTCAAACCTCTGCACTTTTGGAGGCAGAGCCTTCTCCAGGGCAGCTCCCAGGCTCTGGAATTCCCTCCCACAACTGGTCCGAAATTCTGAGTCCCTCACCATCTTCCAGTCCCGCCTCAAGACCCATCTCTTCACCTCTGCATACCCTTAGTCCCATGTTCCCCTCACATTTGTATCTCTGTCTTACTGCTCTATTTTGTTTTGTTTATTCTTGACTCTCAATGTAAAGCGACTTTGAGTCCTGAAAAGCGCTATATAAATAAAATCTATTATAATTAAATCTATTATTGGAGACCCACAGACTATCTGTAATCAGACTTTATCTTGTACTAAACATTATTCCCTTTATCATGTATCTGTACACTGTACACATTGATTATAATTATGTGTTGTCTTTCCGCTGACTGGTTAGCACGCAACAAAAGCTTTTCACTGTACCTCGGTACACGTGACAATAAAAGAAACTCATCTACAGTTTCTTTGAATCTTCTATCTGATCCAGATCTCCTATTTGCTCCACACCGGCTCCAGAATACCAACACTGAATTTGGAATTCTGTTCCTTATTTTCAAACTCCTTGTCCTTATCCCTCACAATCTCTGCAGATTACACCACCCCTTCAGCCCTGTGAGGCTATTGTGATGTTGTCTTCTTGCACATCTTGTGTTCTTACCCTCTTGCTCCACCATTGGTAGCCTGGTTCCGAACTGCTGGAATTTACTTCCTTAAAATATTTGGATCATTTTTTCTCTCCTTAAGTCGCTACCTCTTTGACCAAGCTTTTGATCCACTGGTCCATTTCCCATTCTCAAACTTAGTGAATTTGCATATATATATATATTGGGTCCCATGTTCACACGGGAGGGCAGGTCCCCCAACGCAATATTCCACCTCTCCACCAATTCCAATATTGGTGGCCAGTCGGGGAGGGGGCTTTCTGGAGTGCTAGTACGGGTGTTGTGGGCTGAATGGACTGGTTTCCAGAGGGCTAGTATGGACATTCTGGGCCAAATGGATTCTTGGGGTGGCAGCTCAGTCACTCAAGCCTGATGTGCTGGCAGCTCGCTCATGGCTGGTGGGCTGGCAGTTGACTCACGGCTATTCCTTGAAATTCCATTTCAAGCAGGGTGCAAGGCCGCCAAATTCAAGTGCAGTTTCCTACCACTTCAAGCAGGGTGCAAGGCCACCAAACTCAATTGCAGTTTCATACCACTTCAAGCAGGGTGCAAGGCCACCAAATTCAGGTACAGTTTCCTACCACTTCAAGCAGGGTGCAAGGCCACCGAATTGAAGTGCAGTTTCCTACCACTTCAAGCAAGGTGCAAGGCCAACGAATTCAAGTGCAGTTTCATACCACTTCAAGCATGGTGCAAGGCCACCAAATTCAAGTGCAGTTTCATACCACTTCAAACAGGGTGCAAGGCCACCAAATTCAAGTGCAGTTTCATACCACTTCAAGCAGGGTGCAAGGTCACCAAATTCAAGTGCAGTTTCCTGCCACTTCAAACAGGGTGCAGGGCCACCAAATTCAAGTGCAGTTTTATACCACTTCAAGCAGGGTGCAAGGCCACCAAATTCAAGTGCAGTTTTTCTACCACTTCAAGCAGGGTGCAGGGCCACCAAACTCAAGTGCAGTTTCCTGCCACTTTAAGCAGGGTGCAGGGCCACCAAACTCAAGTGCAGTTTCCTGCCACTTCAAGCAGGGTACAGGGCCACCAAATTCACGTGCAGTTTCATACCACTTCAAGCAGGGTGCTAGGCCACCAATTCAAGTGCAGTTTCATACTATTTCAAGCAGGGTGCAAGGCCACCAAATTCAAATACAGTTTCATACCATTTCATGCAGGGTGCAAGGCTACCACATTCAAATGCCGTTTCATATCATTTCAATCAGGGTGAAACCACCATAAAACCACCATAAAACCACACAAAACACCAAATAAACACCACGCTCACAGTTCAGTAGACATTCAGTGTGTTCAGTTGATTCACAGCTCAGACAGAGTCATGACCTCTCCCTCTCCCTCCCCCATCTTGCAGAGACTGAACCACACCCACACTTGCAGGTTTTATAATCCCTCCTACCGGAAGGGGCGTGGCCTTCATGGCATGATTGACAGGAGAGAGATTCTCAACATTTTTTAAACACTAATAACACTTTTATTTTTCATGGATGGGAAGAATCCCCTGCACCTGATGAGCGGAGGGGGACTGAGTAAGATGGCCAAAAATCACAGCCGTAAACGGTAGCGTTTTATCTAAAATCAATATACAGTGCAAACAGGAAGTTGTCAAGTTTAGACTTTTAATCATGCTTTATTTCAAACCAACCACCACCAACAACCATTTGCAGTGCTTTATTTCAAACCAACCACCACCAACAACCATTTTCAGTGCTTTAATTCAAACCAACCACCACCAACAACCATTTGCTGTGCTTTATTTCAAACCAACCACCACCAACAACCATTTGCTGCGCTTTATTTCAAACCAACCATATTTTCATTTTCAAACCACATTAAGGGCACTCAAGGTCAGTAAAACCACACTCACAGTTTAGTAGACATGTGTTCAGTGTTATTCACAGCTCAGACTGAGAGACGTGACCCTCTCGCTCCCCCATCTTGCAGAGACTGACTGAGGCACTCAACACTTCCGGGTTTTATAGTCCCTCCGGAAGGGGCGTGGCCTTCAGGAGAGAGAATCTCGACATTTTTTAAACACTAATAACTCTTTTATTTTTCATGGATGGGAAAATTCTTCTTGTCCTGCACAGCGGAGGGGGACTCTGAGTAAGATGGCCAAAAATCATAGCCGTAAGTGGCAGCGTTTTTTCTAAAATCAATATACAGAACAACAGGAAGTGGTCAAGATCAGACTTTTAGTAATATAGAAATGTTAAAAGTGCCATATAAATGTGAATTTCTCCAAATTTGAGGTCACCTCCAGTAACTCTTGCACAAATTCCATTGCAGAATCCATGCCTGAGAGCCACATCGATCACGTTATAGTGCACTGCACATTGGGAAGATGTTTGATTTCCATTCCTGCCTAGGCGATCCACAACAAAATCTCACAAGCACTCTACTTACCGGTGACTGCAAATCTGTTTCAAGTGGAACAACATGCCTGTGATACTGTGAAGTACCTATTCATTCAAATAAAACTGATTACATTTAAAGCTAAAGTCTTCCGAGTGAACAATTGCCCCAATCAGTTGCTTATCAAAATGTCATGTTGTCACATGCCATAAAAACTAGGTGCAAAGGTCAAACTTTTATACAAGATTAAAATCTTGGGGTGAAATTTAACAGCAGAGAGTTACATTTACAAATCTACGTTTCAATGGACAAACTGAAGACCTTACTCTTCTGATTGGGGATTATATACTGCTTTAATTTTCTGCATCAGGAAACACGGAAAGGTTCAAAACTACTTTGAACTGAAAAAAATATTCAAAATCAATCAGTGAACCACAGATTTATACAGACCAAATGACCTATTTATTTGCATTAAATAATTTTTCCAGCCCATGACTAAAATAAAACTAAAATTAATGTTCTGATCAAAGTCGTAAGTTTTGATGTTGATTTTTTTAAAATGATAGAACGTGGGTCAGCGTTACTTCAGTCCCACTGTTTACCATGAAGCCACAATCACTACCATGCACAACAAATAAAACAATGAGAGTTTGCTGAGGGTCAAGCAGCATTTGTGGAGGCAAAAGGTGTATCTCGACAGTTTGGGAAAAAATCCTGGATCAGGTTACAGAGAGAAGAGGAAGAGTCTGTAGCAGCAGAAGGGAGAGGGGTGGGACAAGTACTGGTCGGTGATTGATGGAACCAGATGGGGAGGGGATAAGGGGCAGAAGGAACCAGATGAGAAGGAGAGGCAATGGGAAAACTGAACTGATAGAAAGAAGAAAACTAATTGGACAGATGAGTGGTACACTAAGAACATTTAAAATACATTTGGACAAATGGCTCAGATGGGCATCTTGGTCAGCATGGACGAATTTGGCTGAGGGACCTGTTTCTGTGCTGTATGACTCTATGACTGTTTGTGAGTGCTTGTGAGAAATAGCACTGGGGGCAAGGGCAATGAGAGATTGGAAAATGCAGTGTTCATATCATTGGGTTATAAACTACCACATGCACACATTGTGAGTTTGTAATCTCAGCCCTGATGACTGTATTGAGAGGTCAACGGTTAAGTGTGTTTAAATGACATACTACTGACAATGGAACAATGAAATACTTGCTGCAACTTAACGGGCAGTAGATAGAATAATGCACAGACAATACGTAATAATCAAAAATACAATAAAATAATAACTGCATTAACATGTAGCCATAATAATGCAAAACACAAAGTCTGTAGTGCAGCCAACTACACAGTCTGAAGAAGATCACGGTTGCTGAGGTTAGTTTAGTGTAGTGTACAAGAGCCTGATGGTTGCAGGGATAAAGCAGTTCTTGAAGCTGATGGGGTAAGTGGAGGTTGGATGGTTAGAGCAAACACTGACTCGAAGCCAACCATGTTCGGTAGCGGGATTGGGAGAATAGAGGAGAACAGCAAATAGTCCCAACAACACACCTAAAGTGGCTGCATTGGCATCAGCTTTAGTATATGTCCAATTGGTGCAGTGTTCTGTGTGAGAGTGAAGAAAATCATTTCTTCATTCAAGATTAAAAGTTATGTAGCCAGGACACACAGCATTTTTTTCTGACTGTAAAACCAGGAACACCAATATGTGGCAATATGGAGTGCAGCCCCTGAAAGAATGGTGGTAGTTGATTCAGGGGAAATGACAATGTGAGAATTAGAAATTTTAAACATTGCTGGGATATAAGGATAGAGCAGAGGAACCGGACTAAACGACAAGCTCTTTCAAAGAAAAATGACAGGCATGACGATCTGTGGCCTTATTTTGTGCTTTGGGATGTAATGATTCTAAGCTCTTTGGAATCCAGTTTAACAAGGTGTTAGCAAGCACGCCTGACTCAAAGTGAAGGAGTGTTTACCATACAGCAATTTAAACATTGCACCAGTCTTAAAAGAAGGAAAACTCATCAATTACATGAAGGTTTTTAAGCAAAATGTCTGATATGTGTTTTACAATGCACGTGCGTATAGGAAAAGGATATGACCAGGACATTGTCAATACACTTCAACTGGCCACTCCATTCAAGGTTCTCCATAAATATTCCCACAAGCTGTTCATTCCTAAATTCATTATCTTCTGTGTAATGCATCTAAATCCAAACATTACGTGTATCTACCCCTCTCTAAATTCAAGTTTATTCCTTTACTCTGGACTCTATGGAGATTGTTAGCAAATTTGTTATTTATTTTCAAGAATCTTTTCCATTTAAGTAATTAAACGTTCTCTTAACCAGAACCATCCCAACCTAACGTACTTCAACCTTTTCTGCAGATCAGTCTTGTGCTATGTATTAAATTAGTGACACTCATAGCAACATCTTCGAAAAGCTGAATAACCTAAATGACCTATAAATAGTGTGCCCAGTTTTAACACTGCAATCTGGTGTTAATTAAAATTTGACAGCAGAGTTCACTTTGCCTTTAACTATAACTGATTTTAGTCGTAATTTAGGAATAGAAATTAAAAACATAATAAAGACCATTTATCCCACGTAGGACTTTCACAGATATTATGTAAAAAAATAATATAGAACATAGAACACAAAAAGTACACACAGGAACAGGATTAAGCCCACAACATCTATGTTGATCAGAATGCCAAATTAAACTAATCTCATCTGTCTGCATATCATCCATGCCCCTCCATTCCCTATGCCTATCTAAAAGCCTCTTAAATGCCACTATTGTATCTGCCTCCACCACCACCACCCCAGGCAGTGTATTCTAGGCACTCACCACCCGCTGTGTAAAAAAAAACTTTGCCCCACATATCTCCTTTAAACTTTGCCCCCCGTCACCATAAAGTTATGCCCTCTAATATTTGACATTTCCACCCTGGGGAAAGCGATTCCGAATGGAAATCCAATCTATGCCTCTGATAATTTTATATCTTTCTATCAGGTCTTAATTTACAGTCTGAAACTGTCAATTTAGGTCCAATTTGTTCCTTCTGACAAGGACTCTCCCACCTTCAAACCCCCACAATTACCATATTGTTTAATTTTCTCTCATCTATCGTGTGTTTATCCAACTTTACCTTAAATACATCTCGGGCGTTTGCCTCAACCATGTGGGCATGAGTCCACATTCCTAACTATCTCTCGACAAAGACGTCTCTGAAATTTCCTTGTCGATTCATTGACCATTTCTGGTTCAAAGCCAAATTATTTTGAATTATTCCAAACTACTGATGGACACAGATCGAGCAAATTGCTTAGCAGAGCCAGAAAATTGCTTCATTTAAATGAATAAATTCTTATTTGAGAAAATTGCCCCTTTAATCGTTGAAGACCATTAATGAATACACTATACATTCAATACGAGTGCTGAAGAAATGCACAGAGCCTTGTTATCGGCGTGGCAGGCACGTACTTACTTTTTGCAGAGCTTGAAGCGGAAGAGACAATTAGGGTCAACAGCACCCAAAGTATTGGCATCCTTCGACACACCATATCCTGGTCAACAGGAATAATTAGAATTTTCAACTTTAAATAACCACAAATATATAAAAAGGAGAGAAGGAGGGGTGGATCCGAAGGACAGGGTTGCCAGACGTAGAGTGTGTGAAGACAGGTTTAACATTTATCTAGATAGAAGGGAGGTCAGATTCCAAACTCCACGCTGTGGTTCTGAATGCCTGAGTTAAATATTAAACAGCCATGATTCACAATAATCCTGTCAGAGGAATCAGCTGAGACCAAAAAATTCTCAGATAAAAGGAACACGATGCCTCACAATCACTCCCGAAGAGCTTTTTATTCTCAAATCAATTTAGTCTGGAGTATTATTTTGTCTAGTTTTAAATAATGAGGAAATTATTGACCTCAATTCCCATCACAAACTCTAGCCTCTCACAATCCCTCTCCCTGAAATCTTTGTAAATTAGCAAGTTTACAAACAGGCTTAGATGCATATGTGACCTCAAGACGTAGTTTTAATCACATAGCTGCACCATCACTGGGACTCCTATTTCCAACTTTCATACCATCCAACACCACTCCTTCATTTTTTTTTAATGACACAATGTGTTGGAGTAAAGCCCCTGTCCCACTTTCCCGAGTTACTCACGAATTCTCCCGAGTTTTCCCCTTGATTCAAACTCGGGGAATGTCCGAAGCGAGTCCGCAGGAGGCCGTAGGAGTCCGTAGCGGCTCGTAATGTCAGCCGTAGGTACTCGGGGCATCAGGTAAGTCGGGACGTTTTTTCAGCACGTTGAAAAATGTCCACGAGTAAAAAAAATAGCCCCGAGTACCTACGGCTGGCATCGCCGAGTTGGAATCAAGGGGAAAACTCGGGAGAATTCGTGAGTAACTTGGGAAAGTGGGACAGGCCCTTAACTCAACGGATCAGGCAGCATCTCTGGAGGACATGGATTGGTGACGTCCTTCATTAATCCATCTTCACCGATCATTTTCTTACTTTTAGCCATGACTATTTTTACCTCTGCAAATGTGAGGTTGACAAGGTTTGCTGCTCGACTCCTAACTTGTCGCCATGCCCTGTTCACCAATCATTCCTGACTTTGGTGATCTACATTATTTGACTCAACTACATAAGAAGGGTAGGCGTCTAAAATATTGGTCAAGTAAGTGGGCTTCAAGGAGTATCTTAAAGGAGGAAACCAAGGCAAAGAAATTCTGGAAAAGATCAGCCTTCAATAACTGAATGGTCACAAATGATAGTGAAACACTGGAATTTTTAAGAGGCCATAGTTGAAAGACAGAGTGGCATTCCTCCGTCACAGGAATATGTTTCCTGATGTAGGGAGATATGTCCACAGTATTCCAAAGGCAGTATTATGGCCCGAATTCCAATAGGAAGACTTTACTCTTGACCTTACAAAAAAGGCCAACAAACTATGTCTTCTGAATTTCCTGATGTATCTATACTTTATCTTTTAGTCAAACCTAGCCAAAGGATTAGAACATCAAATCCTTTCAATCTTTCACTTCTATTCTTTCCAGCATACTAGGCGATTTCATGTTCATCCACATTGTATTACATTCATAATTTCTTTGCCCATTCATTTAGCCGGGGAAATTAAGTCATGTTAGAAAATGGCAGTGAGATAGAAGATCAACTTTGATCTTAATGAATGAAAGAATGAATGAATGAATAAGTTTATTGGCCAAGTATTCACATACAAGGAAATTGCCTTGGTGCTCCGCCCACAAGTGACAACATGACATACAATGACAGTTAGGAATGACACATAAAACATTAAACATTAATAATAAAACATTATCGATTAAACATGTGAATTAAATAAAATACCAGAGCAAAAGGAGGCTACAGATTTTTGGTCATTGATAGAGCTACTACTCGTGGAAAAAAAGCTGTTTTTATGTCTGGCTGTGGCGGCTCTGACAGTCCATAGTCGCCTTCCAGAGGGAAGTGATTCAAAGAGTTTGTGGCCAGGGTGAGAGGGGTCAGAGATGATTTTACCCGCTCGCTTCCTGGCCCTTGCAGTGTACAGTTCATCAATGGAGGGAAGGTTGCAGCCAATAACCTTCTCAGCTGATCGGACGATTCGCTGCAGCCTCCAGGTGTCGTGTTTGGTGGCTGAGCCAAACCAGACCATGATGGAGAAGGTGAGGACAGACTCTACGATGGCCGTGTAGAATTGGACCATCATTGCCTGTGGCAGATTGTGCTTCCTCAGCTGCCGCAGGAAGTACATCCTCTGTTGTGCCTTTTTGACTGTGGAGTCGATGGTGGCCCCCCATTTAAGGTCCTTGGAGATGATGGTTCCCAGGAACATAAAAGACAGATGTGACTGTGGTGTTGTTGAAGGTGAGTGGAGTGAGGGGAGGGGGACCTCTCCTAAAGTCCGTGGAGATGGATTAATCACATCCTTCCTGTAGTATGGTGATCAGAAATGCACACAGGTACAGTCTCACCAACGTCCTATACAGCTGTCCCAACCTATACAGTCGTCCCAACCTATGTATTAAAACCAACATCCAACGAACGCAAGCATGACGTACACCTTCACCACCTTGGAACGGTAGAGCAGGCTTGATTGTCACCTTGGTTGAGCTTGGTACAGCCTAACTTGGAGGAGATACTGGACAGGTGATAACTGAAGCACGTCAATAACAAGAAACAAGGAGAAGCAATTTGAACAATCTGACAAGGTTGCAGTTTTATGATCTGTCAAGGGATAGAGTTAAACTGCATGGAAAATGATATTTTGGCAACATGCCCATGGTGACCAAGGTGCTTTCATGAGCCAGTCCCATTTGCCAAAATCCCTTTAAACCTTTCCTTATCCATGAACCTGTCCAAATGTCTTTTAAACATTGCAATTGTACCCGCCTCTACCATTTCCTCTGACAGCTCAATCCATATACCCACTACTCCCAATGCAAAACATTGCCCCTCAGGACCACTTTTAATCTTTCCACTCTCAACTTAAACCAAAATATGTTTTGGACTCCCCTACCATGGGGAAAAAGACTATCTAGTGTGTAGAGAGGAACTGCAGATGTTGGTTTATACCAAAGATAGACACAAAGGGCTGGAGTAACTCAACGGGTCTGGCAGCATCTCTGGACATAAAGGAAGGGGAACACTTTTTTTCAGACTCGATTCAGACCCTTCTTCATACTTCTAAAGACGTTTTACTTTATCTGTGGCCCTCATGATGTTATACACCTCTATAAGGTCACCTATCAGCCCTCCTCAGTCCAGGGAAAACAGTTCCAGCCTCTCCTTATAACTCAAGACCTCCAGTCCCAGCAACAACCTCATGAATCTTTTCTGCACCCTCTTCAGCTTAATCATCCTTCCTGTAGTATGGTGATCAGAACTGCACACAGGTAGTCTCACCAACGTCCTATACAGCTGTCCTAACCTATACAGATGTATTAAAACCACCATCCAACGAACGCAAGCATGACGTACACCTTCACCACCTCGGAGACACAAGGTGGTGCAATCTAGAGCAAAATATAAATGTTGGAGGAACTCAGTGGATCAGAGAGCATCTGTAGAGGGAGATGAACAAGCGACATTTCGGGTCGGGGCCTTTCTTCAATCCCAAAGTGTAACACCTCACACATCCAGATTCAACTCCATCTGCCATAACTCAACTAATCTATATCCTGCCCTATCCTTTGACAACCTTCTTCACTATCCACCACACTGCCATTTTTTGTGTCATCTGCAAACTTACTGATCAGCGTATTTACATATACATTGAAATCACATATGTGTCATAAACAACAGAAGTATCGGAACCTGTACATATTGGGAGGAAATAATATTAAAAAGCACATTTTCTGAACCGTAAGCGATTGCAGGGTTCTGAGTTTGGGTTAGTTTAGAGATGCAGCATGGAAACAGGCCCTTCGGCTCATCGGGTCCACGCCGACCATTGATCTCCCAATCTATATTATCTTGATTTCACATCCACTCCCTGCACACTTGGGGGCTATTTACAGAAGCCAATTAATGCACAAACTCGCACGTCTTTGGGATGTGGGAGGAAATTGGAGCACCTGGAGGAAACCCACATGGTCAAGGGAGAATGTGCAAATTCCACACTGAGGTCAGGATCAAAGCTGAGTCTCTGGCGCAGGGAAGCAGCAGCTCTACCAGCTCCTTCAGTGCCACGTTAGAAGGATCTCGATGACCCAGTTTATGATGCACTAAAGTCTAGTATGTAGGTATTGCAAGCAGTTAGGGAAAGTGAACTGTTTGTTACAAAGAAAATTGAATATAAAATCAGATTATGTTTCAGTTATATAAGATATTGGTGAGACCACTTCTGTAGTGCCTTCATGTCTGATGAAGGTTCCTACCTGACCTGCTTAGTTTCTCCAACATGTTCCACTCTTTGTACTTTGTTAATCCTACACACGCAAGTCTAGCCAGTCATGCAAGCCTCAGTGCCTTACCATTAACATTTCATCACACAGGTTTAATAGCTTACTGCGCCGATAACTGTCCCCAATAAACCACATTGACTAATCCCATCAAAGTCACTCCCTTTGTTGCAGAGCCACAAGAGACTGCAGATGCTAGAATCTGGAGCAAAAAGACAAATTGCTGGAGGAACTCTGCATGACAGGCAGCATCTGTGGAAGGAGAGGAATTTGTTTTGTGCATCCCTTCCCTCCGGTTGAAAACCTGACCGCATCTTACATTTGCCCAATTCTAATTAAGGATTGCAGATCCAAATGTTGACTGTTTCTTTTCCCACATACTTTTTTTTACTGAATTTTGTCAATAGACAATAGAAAATAGGTGCAGGAGTAGGCCATTCAGCCCTTCGAGCCAGCACCGCCATTCAATGTGATCATGGCTGATCATCCCCAATCAGTACCCCGTTCCTGCCGTCTCCCCATATCTCCTGACTCCACTATCTTTAAGAGCCCTATCTATCTCTCTTTTGAAAGCATCCAGAGAATTGGCCTCCACTGCCTCTGAGACAGAAAATTCCACAGATTCACAACTCTCTGGGTGAAAAAGATTTTCCTCGTCTCCATTCTAAATGACCCCCTATTCTTAAACTGTGGCCCCTGGTTCTGGACTCCCCCAACATCGGGAACATGTTTCCTGCCTCTGGTGTGTCCAATTCCTTAATAATCATATGTTTCAATAAGATCTCCTCTCATCCTTCTAAATTGTATACAAGCCCCATCGTTCCATTCTATCAACATGACAGTCCCGTCATCCTGAGAATTAACCTCATGAACCTGCACTCCCTCAATAAGAAGAATGTCCTTCCTCAAATTTGGAGACCAAAACTGCACACAATGCTCCAGGTCTGGTCTCACTAGGGCCCTGTACAAATGCAGAAGGACCTCTTTGCTCCTAAATTCAACTCCTCTTGTTATGAAGGTCAACATGCCATTTGTTTTCTTCACTGCCTGCTGTACCTGCATGCTTACTTTCAGTGACTGATGAACAAGGACCCCCAGATCTCGTTGTACTTCCCCTTTTCCTAACTTGACACCATTCAGAAAATAATCAGCCTTCATGTTCTTGCAGATAATAATCTGCCTTCAATTTTTGTATGGGTGTTTCTATAATAACGCAAGAGTTGCATTCCTGAGAAACCTCTCATTACCTGTATACAAAACCATGTTATAAGAACAGTTCTGTCAATGGAGACAAGGGAGAGTTTCAAACGCACAATAACAAAGTTTGCCCCACCACCCCACAGGATTTTCATAAATAAACATTTAAGCAGGTGTATTTTTTGTTACTGCTAACTAAAAATACTAAAGGCACGACGTTATCATTGCATAAGTGTCAGTAGAAGCAATTGCTTGTCAATTTCTATGAACACCCGCAGTGACTCGGTACATGAACTGTTCCAGAGCCGCTGCCTGAAAAAAGCACTGAGCATAGCAAAGGACGCACTGCACCCCCTCCACACACATCTGGATCTCCTGCCATCAGGCAAGAGATACCGTAACAACAAAGCCCGGACAACCAGACTGCTAAACAGCTTCCTTCCACAGGCTGTGAGGCTGCTAAACAGTCTCTCCACCTGATTCTGCTGCTTTTTGCACTGACAATTTAATAACAACTCTGGCACTGGCCACTTAAATCAGCTGCCCTGGACAATTTATGGCTGTTTTTACTTGTATTTTAATGTTGCTGTTTTTTACCTGCACTTTTAAACTATTCGTATTGTTTTTATCAGGGACTGGATTGTTTTTATTGTTTTTATTTATGTGTGAAATGTTTAAGTTTCATGTGCGATGCTCTGGTATTCCCTGGGAAACGTCTTCTCATTTTGCACTGTACAACTGTTGCTTTGCAAGATGACAATAAAGGTTGATAGTAAGATTAAACGAGAACTTACCAGTTTGAAGTTTGATCTGTATTTTATGAGGAGTTACGATGAGGGATTACGTGAAGAACCCGTCCAGCACGCATGCGCGACATACTTCAAAGCAGCGGTGTGGAATCACAGGAAACACAATAATTGAAATAAACATAGTAAAGAAAAGGAGAACTAAGATACCAATTGATCTCTATAATTGAGGGTGGGAGCGGAGGGCACGTAATCCCTCATCGTAACTCCTCATAAAATACAGATCAAACTTCAAACTGGTAAGTTCTCGTTTAATCTTACTATTTTACTTCGGAGTCACGTGAGTGACTACGTGAAGATTTTAAAGCTCTGTGATTTCAAACCGTGTAACAGTTCATACTTCACTCGCTGCCGAAGTCATTCAAGGGAGGAAGTATGTTATCGTAATCAACCATGAATCTGTTTGTAAACAATAATGGTATTTATTAAACAATAACAAAAGAAAAATGCTCCCCTGGGCTTAAATTATATATTTGCAGATTCTAAAACTCTTTCTGCAAATAACACAGGTTCTGCTAGCGGTTTGTTGTAGAACGTTTGGAACGTTTTCTCCATGGACCACCCCGCTGTAGCCAGGATGTGGTCCAGTGGCACGTCCATCCTTTTAGCTGCCGATGTGGATGCTGCCCTGGTGGAGTGAGATGTATATACGTCAGTATCTACTCCAGCAGCTCCCAGTACCTGCTTGAGCCATCTTGAGATGGTTTGGCTCGACACCCGACCTTGTGGCTGACCCATAAGGCTTTTTCTCTCCCTCGGGAATCTCTTGTTGTGTTGATGTAAGTGAGTAAGTGAGTCAAGACACACAACCGTGGGTCAGGTGGGTATGCCCGGAAATCCATAACTAGGCCTGAAGTTCCTGGCCTGCTCTGCTTTACCAGCTCCTGAATGGTGAATGAGACCCGGTCTGGTGTTATAACCATGTTGTCCAGTCGCAGTAAGTGGAGGGACTGGTCTCTTTGTGCTGAGACTAGTGCCATCAGCATGACCGTTTTCAGGGTTAGCTGTTCCAGGGTGAGAGACCTGGCTGGTGACCATCCCCTTAGGTATGTCAGGACCACACCGACATCCCAGATTTGGGTGTACCTAGGTCTAGGGGTGTTGGAGTTGAATATA
>JAXLNO010001525.1:0-30000 GCA_038087875.1 Malacoraja senta
AATCACACCATGAAAGCCACGCCCCATCCATTGGGACAGGGAGGGACTATAAACCCGGAAGTGTGGACATTCCGCAGTCGCTAGTAGATTGCGAGGGAGAGGTCACCACTCTCTGTCTGAGCTGTGAATAAACTGTGAACACATGTCTACTAAACTGTGAGTGTGGTTTGATGTGCTTTATTTGGAACTGTGTTTGGAAGGAATAAATGTTTTTACGTGCCTTTTGACTGTGCCGCTAATTGAAAAGTGTGCCTTTTGACTGTGCCGCTGATTGAAAAGTGCGCCTTTTAACTGTGCCACTAATTGAAAAGTGTGCCTTTTGACTGTGCCGCTAATTGAGCGTGTGCCTTTTGACTGTGCCACTAATTGAAATGTGTGCCTTTTGACTGTGCCGCTAATTGAACGTGTGCCTTTTGACTGTGCCGCTAATCTGTGCCTATATTTTAATATGTGTTTTGCTTATTAAATGTAGCTTGAATTTTAAATGTGGCTTGCTGTGCAACCGTTTTTGGAAGAAAAAAACGTGAATAAACGTTTTATTAGATCACGACTGTGTTTAATGCAAAATTGCCGCTCATTCCGTGACATCCGCTTAGTGGAGAGATGGTGCTGATTGCGTCATTTCCGGTGCGTTCAGAGGTGGCGCTCAGTGCGGAAGGGCCAAAGTGTAGATGCCGCCCTGAACCATTTGAGTAATTCAAGAGAGCTCACTGCCATACATATGGTGAGTGTGTGTGTTTGTTGAAAGTTATTTAAAGCACGTTTTTGCAGTAGCAGCAGCTCGAGAGGAGTGTTTTAGAATAAAAAAGGTTTTAAACATTTGAATCAGTTGGTTTAGACACATCTGTGTTCTTATTTTCAAATTACTTACATAGAATATATGGTTAGTAACAGGATTCAGTATGCTTACCACGCTCTGAAGTTATTTGGCAGTTTAGTATTGATGCTGTGTGTGAGTGTGTGTCTGTGTGTGTGTGTTTGTTTGTGTGTGTGTGTGTGAGAGTGTGTCTATTTGTTTGTGTGCATGTGTGCGTGTCTTTCTGTATGTGTGTGTGTGTGTTTGTGTGTGTATGTGTGTCTTTGTGTTTGTGTATGTCTGTGTGCGTTTCTGTGTGTGTTTCTGTGTGTGTGTCTGTGTGTTTGTCTGTGTGTGTGTCTCTGTGTGTGTGTGCATGTGTGTGTGTGTGTGTCTCTGTTGGAGTGTTTGGAGTGCAGTGGGGTTGGAATTGCTGCCTGCATCATTGCTTGGAGTGCTGTGGAGTTGGACTTACTGCCTGCACTCTGCTTGGAGTGCTGTGAGGTTGAATTTGCCGCCTGCACTCTGCTTGCTGTCTGGTTAGACTTGCTGCCTGCACTCTGCTTGGAGTGCTGTGAGGTTGGAATTGTAGCCACCACTCTGCTTGTTGTGCTGTGAGGTTGGATTTGCTACCTGCTCTCTGCTTGGAGTGCTGTGAGGTTGGATTTGCTGCCCGCACTCTGCTTGGAGTGAGGTTGGACTTGCAGCACCACTCTGCTTGGAGTGCTGTGAGGTTAGACTTGCTGCCTTCACTCTGCGTGGAGTGCTGTGAGTTTGGATTTGCTGCCTGCTCTCTGCTTGGAGTGAGGGTATGAATATAGAAGTTGGGATGTAATGTTAAAATTGTACAAGGTATTGGTGAGGCCAATTCTGGAGTATGGAGCACAATTTTGGTCGCCTAATTATAGGAAGATGTCAACAAAATAGAGAGAGTACAGAGGAGATTTACTAGAATGTTGCCTGGGTTTCAGCAACTAAGTTACAGAGAAAGGTTGAACAAGTTAGGTCTTTATTCTTTGGAGCGCAGAAGGTTAAGAGGGGACTTGATAGAGGTCTTTAAAATGATGAGCGGGTTAGACAGAGTGGACGTGGATAAGCTTTTCCCATTGAGAGTAGGGAAGATTCAAACAAGGGGGACATGACTTGAGAATTAAGGGACAGAAGTTTAGGGGGAACATTAGGGGGAACTTCTTTACTCAGAGAGTGGTAGCTCCTTCCGGTGGCACCATGCTTTGCTAGCAGTCGCAAATTTTTTAGCTCCGCTGAAAAAAATCGCGATTTTTCGCGTTAAAATCGGGTCTGGAGGTCGGGACCGTTTTTAAAAAACTTACCGGAGTCTCATGTCGCGGCGCTGATGACGTCATCAGTAAGCGCCGTGAATTTAACGGAGGGAAAGTCATTTTAAATGAAAAGTACGTCTCCAGGTCAGAGCCCACAGACGAAAGTCACAAAACAATCGCTGAAGACTCTCGAACATCAAGAAACTGCAAAACGGACCTCTGGAGTGGTTTCTAGAATGGACACACGATCTAAGACTGAGATGACCACAAAAGAGAAAACCGAATTGGAGGAGTTAAAGAACTCGGTAAGAGATTTGAAAAATGACTTGAAAATTGGAAACATAAATTTGATGGCCGGTAATGAAAAAATACTTGCGGGGCATTGGTGCTCTGAAAAAAAGAGTTGATGGTGTGCAAGAAGAATTAACGGGGAAAATTAATAAGATGGCAGAAGAGACCACAAAGATGTTTGAGGCTGTGCATGAAACTGTTTCTGCAAATGTAACTGCAGTGAAAGATATGGAAGCTGTTGTGGAAGAGATGACCGGAGAGATGCAGACGATGAAGTTAGAAATAGACAGCCTCAAGAGCCATCTTACAAAAGTTTCTGATAAATGTGTTGACCTAGAAGCTCGCTCAAGACGTCAAAATATACGTATACGTGGAGTAAAAGAGGGAGCTGAGGGGGTCAATGCTTTTGAGTTCACTGCCAATCAAATTAAACACGTACTCAAACTACCTGAGGCACCTGTAATTGAAGTAGCACATCGACTACCCAGATTTAAACCAAGATCTCAAGGAGTACATGCCTACCCACGACAGATCATAGTTAAACTTCGGGATATCCCAACAATGGAAGCGCTGATGAAAAAAATCAAATACGGAGAGATGATGTACAGAAATGATTCTGTTAAACTCCTACGGGACTACCCTTACGAGATTGTGCAAAAGAGAAGAAAGTTCTCACAGACCAGAGAAGTTCTTTTACGGTGTCAAGGGTGTCATATGTGGAGTGTATTATCCGGCCAGGATGCGTATTACTTTCATGGGAAAGTCAAAAACATTCATTAACTCGGTAGAATCTCTTAAATACGCTCAAGAAATCGTGGCCAAGGCAGCAACAAGTGAAGATTGATCACCAAGACGTCATGAACAAATTAATTTGCTTATTCCCCCAACAAGAATATCACAAGAAAAGTGAAATAACTGAACATCAATCTTTAAAATTATTATACGCAACAGATTGTTCCATGAGACGTGTCTAGACATTATTATCTCCCCTTGAACATTGCGGCATCTAACTCAAGGACACTCTGTGCTCAAACGAGGAAAGACTGATAACATGGGACTGACGATCTGATGTGCTGAGAGCGAAAAACATCACATGGCTTATATAGTTTTATAAAATATTGAGAATCAATAATAATTAATAATTAACAATACTAATATAGATATAGCAATTGAAACTGATAAAAATGTGTTGCCTGCTTTATAACGCAGACAACAGTAATTACATATGTTCCGCAGCTCGAGTGGGGAGGGGAGGAGATTAAGCACCTGGCATAATTCCAGGAGCCTGACTCCGGTTAACCCTTTCAGCGAACAGCTCACTTTTAACAATACTAAAACCAATTCAAAATACTTAAGAGATAAAGAGTGAGGAATATATGTAACTGAATACATTTGAAGTCGGAATGAAACATATATATGGCTTATATAGTTTACAAAATATGGAGAATCAATAATAATTAATAATTAACAATACTAATATAGAAATAGCAATTGAAACTGATAAAAATGTGTTGCCTGCTTTATAACGCAGACAACAGTAATCACATATGTTCCGCAGCCCGAGTGGGGAGGGGAGGAGACTAGGCACCTGGCATAACTCCAGGAGCCTGACTCCGGTTAACCCTTTCAGCGAACAGCTCACTTTTAACAATACTAAAACCAATTCAAAATAGTTAAGAGATAAAGAGTGAGGAATATATGTAACTGAATAGAATTGAAGTCGGAATGAAACATATATATATACTGCAACTAGGGTGAAATAGAACTGATTTGGAAACGGTACAGACCCCCTAGGTTTTGGGTAATAAAGGCAGCGGGGCTAACGTCATAACATCTACGCCGGAAGCGATATCGATGTCGTACGCCACAGACGAGTGGGACACTTACTACGGTGTTGGAAACTCAGACACCGTAAACTTATTTGATATACCTTTTTTATTTTTTATTTTTATCACAATACGTCACATCTATTTTTTTTTTTCCAAGGACAATCGCGGAGGAGAACTACCAAGGAAGTCTATAATAGAAATGCCCCCAAAATAACCAGAGTCCTGAGGTATGAATGCACCATAATAAATAAGATCATTAAAATTGGTAAAAATGTATGACGATAATCAAAAGAAAATGGGAGAATCACACTATGTAGCTGGAATATATGGGGTATTAATTAACCTATTAAAAGGGGCAAGATACTAGCTCAGTTGAAATCATACAACACGGACATTACGTTTCTACAGGAAATGCATCTTAAACATCAAGATCAGACGAGGCTGAGGGCGAACTGGATAGGACAAACATTTCACTCTTCATTCACCTCCAAATCTAGAGGTACTGCAATCATCATTCGTAAAGGAATTCCATTTAAATCAAAGAATACTATTTTAGATAAGGAAGGGAGATACCTTATAGTAGCAGGAGAGATCAATAATACGCCAATCAAGCTGGTAAACATATACGCGCCCAATTTCGATACCCTCAATTTTTTAATAAAATTCTGAATATAATTGCAGAATTTAATTATCAAAATGTTATAATTGGAGGAGACTTTAACTGTGTTTTAGACCCTTATCTAGATAAATCGATGCAAAAACAAAAAGGTAATATGAAATCTAAAACCAGTGAACTTTTACATACATATATGGAAACACAAATAGAGCAGATGTGTGGAGGATTGCAAACCCGACGGGAAGGGATTATTCGTTTTATTCAACGGTGCATAAAACATACTCACGGATAGACTACTTTCTTGTGGATACAAAATTAATTCCGCACACTATGAACGCTAAATATCACACTAATGCGATCTCAGACCACTCTCCGTTAACTTTTTGTTTTAAAATTAGAAGGAATGTCTATGTATAAATCGTTCTGGAGGTTTAACTCGCAAATTTTAAAAGACCCACAAGGGAGTTTATATCTAAAAAAACAGATGGATCTATTTTTTGAGATAAATGATACACCAGATATTTCCCCCACGCTACTATGGGAATCCTTCAAAGCATTTATTAGAGGAGTCATTATTTCATTCCAAGCTTATCAAAATAAAAAGAATAAGAATGAACAAAGACATTTAGAAGAACAAATAAAACAATTAGATACAGATAATGCTAAAGATCCAAATATGGATAAACATAATAAAATCCTACTATTGAAATTCAAGCTAAATTACTGTCAGAGAAAGTTATAACATTATTTCTTTTTTTTTTTTTTTAATAATTTTTTTAATAGAAGTACGGTAGATTACAGTAATGTACAACACGTATATATTAATACATTTTTTGTACCGCTTCACTTTTTTAAACTTTAAGAAAGAAAAAGAAAGAAGTAAGAAAAGTGAAGAAAGTGCGCAAAGGTTGTGAAGTGCAAAAGAGTGTTGGGAAAAGAAAGCCCCTTAGAAAAGAAGTTAGAGAAGGAAGTAAAGTTAGAAAATAGACCCTAGAAAAGAAAGAGAAAGAAAGAAGGAACAATCGCTCTATTATAACTCTTATAACATACTTCATAGAGAAGGAACTACCAACCAAGTCTGTTTTGTTTTACCTCCCATTACCAGGTCCAGGTACCTTTATTTATTTATTTGTTTTTCTAAATTACTATTGCACCTCATGCTTGTAATAGGTCCAAAAACGTAGACCACGTCTTTTGAAATTGGTCTACTTTGCCTACTAGGAGGAATCTCATCTCTTCCAGATGTAATGTTTCCAACATATTTGATGTCCACATTTTTATTGTTGGTGTGGGCGCATTTTTCCAGAATTTAAGTATAAGCTTTTTTCCCATTATTAGCCCATAATTGAGTAAATTCTTCTGATACACGTTTAATTCAGGAATACCTTCCGATATTCCAAAAATAATCCATTCTGGTTTTGGTACCAGTTTTATTTTGATTAATTTTGAAAAAATATCAAATATTTCAAACCAGAATTTTTGGATTTTTGTACAAAAAACAAAAGAATGTGCTATGGTAGCTTCTTGACATATACATTTATCACAGATTGGTGAGACGTTAGGAAAGATTTTATTTAGTTTGGTTTTTGAATAATATAATCTATGTAATGTTTTAAATTGGATAAGCGTATGTCGTACGTTGATCGAGCATTTATGCACCTGTAATAAATGATTATCCCAACTCTCTTTTGAAATTTTTATACCTAGATCTTGTTCCCAATCTCTTCTAATTCCATCTGTTGTGGGTATTTCTATGTTTAAGATGATATTATATAAGTATGATATTAAATTAACTGATTCCGCCTTTGTCTTCATTGCTTCATCTAGTAAGTCGGAAGGCATATTATAATAATCTTTTGTGTGTGTTTTCAAATAGTCACAGATTTGAAGATATTTAAAATATTGATTATTTTTCAAATTATATTTCAGTTGTAGTTGTTGAAATGATAGTAATTTTTCTAATTCATACAGATCTTCGAGCGTTTGATTCCCAATATTTCAAATCACAAAACAAGAACACTTCGAATTCGGGGACAAACCCCACCAACTTCTAGCACGCCAACTGAAAAAACGGGAAAAAGAGAATGCAATATTAAAGATTAAATCAGACAGAGGGGAATTATTAACACTACCCAAGGATATCAATAAAAGATTTGCTCAATTTTACCAGAATCTATACACATCTAAAACGTTAATAGACAATAATAAAATCTCAGAATTTTTAGATAACTGTAACCTACCACAATTAGAACTGAGGGAACAAGAGGAACTGGGAGCACAAATTACTTCTAAGGAGATAGAAGACACAATAAAAACACTAAAGAATGGAAAAACACCAGGACCAGACGGATTCAGTAATGAATTTTATAAATCTTTTTATGACATAGTTACTCCACGATTACAGAAAATGTATACACATGCTTTTAAAGAGCAAAACTTACCTGAAACACTAGCAGAATCAACGATCATATTAATACTTAAAAAAGATAAAAATATAGAAGAACCAGGATCATATAGAGCTATTGCTTTGTTAAATACGGATCAAAAAATAATAGCGAAAACACTAGCCAGTAGACTAAGCAGGTATGTTAGTAGACTAATAAATGAGGATCAAACAAGATTTATACCTAAGAGACATTCATTTAATAATTTGAGACGTTTGCTTAACATAATGCACTCACATAAATCTCAGGACCAAGAGTTATCTATCATCTCATTGGACGCAGAAAAAGCGTTTGATCAAGTAGAATGGGACTATATGATTAAAGTATTGCAAAAATTCCAATTGGGAGAGAACTTCATTGCATGGATAAAACTATTATATAACAAACCTACGGCTAGAATATTAACTAATAATATATTATCCTCGAAATTTGAACTATCGAGGGGCAATAGACAAGTATGTTCATTATCACCGCTGTTATTTGCTTTAGTAATTGAACCCCTTGCTGAAAAAATAAGAACACACATGGATATTTACGGTTATAATACAAAATATTCAAATAACATAATATCCCTATATGCCGATGATGTACTATTGTACATCACAAAACCACAAATTAGTATACCAAATATATTAAATTTAATTGAGGACTTTGGATCCTTCTCAGGATATAGAATAAATTTGAACAAAAGTGAAATTATGTCGATAAAACCAAAAGACTCAACACACCTCAGGAAATTCCCCTTTAAAATAGCTACAGAAAAATTCAAATATTTGGGAATTGAAATTACTAGAAATTACCAGGATATGTTTAAAGCCAATTATAGTCCCTTACTTAATAAATTAAATAATATGATTAAATTCTGGAAAACACTTCCGATGTCCTTAATAGGCAGAATAAATGCTATAAAAATGATTTTCTTACCACAAATCCTATACATATTTCAATCAATACCTATATATCTCCCAAAAAAGTTTTTCAAAAAATTGGACTCAGACATTACAAATTTTATATGGGATTATAAATCCCATAGAATACAAAGAGCTCACCTTAATAAACGAAAAGAGTTGGGGGGTCTCGCGCTCCCTAACTTTATGTATTATAATTGGGCAGTAAATATTAAAAATATGATTCACCTGCTGGACAATTCTGCCCAGCAGGCGGACTGGATTGTAATGGAAAAAGGGGACTGCTCTCCGAGTAATATAGGAGCGATTATTCTCTCTCCAATAAATTTGAATAATAAAAATTATAATAAAAATCCAATTATAAATAGCACAATTAGAACATGGAAACAAATAAAACAGAATCTAAAATTAAGAAACCTATCTCTCTCAATACCAATAGTTAATAACCCATCGTTTAAACCTTCAACCATAGACAAATCATTTATACAATGGGAAAGAATGGGAATCAAAACGCTCGAAGATCTGTATGAATTGGGAAAATTACTATCATTTCAACAACTACAACTGAAATATAATTTGAAAAATAATCAATATTTTAAATATCTACAAATTCGTGATTACCTGAAAAAATACACAAAAGACTATCATAATATGCCTTCCGACTTACTAGATGAAGCAATGAAGACAAAGGCGGAATCAGCTAATCTAATATCGTACTTATATAATATCATTTTAAACATAGAAATACCCACAACAGATGGAATTAGAAGAGACTGGGAACAAGAATTAGCTATAAAAATTTCAAAAGAGAGCTGGGATAACCATTTACTACAGGTGCATAAATGCTCGATCAACGTACGGCATACGCTCATCCAATTCAAAACATTACATAGACTATATTATTCAAAAACGAAATTAAATAAAATCTTTCCTAATGTTTCACCAATCTGTGATAAATGTCTATGTCAAGAAGCTACCATAGCGCATTCTTTTGTTTTTTGTACAAAAATCCAAAAATTCTGGTATGAAATATTTGATATTTTTTCAAAATTAATTAAAATAAAACTGGTACCAAAACCAGAATGGATCATTTTTGGAATATTGGAAGGTATCCCTGTGTATCAGAAGAACTTATTCAATTATGGGCTAATAATGGGAAAAAAGCTCATACTTAAATTCTGGAAAAATGCGCCCACACCAACAATAAAAATGTGGACATCAAATATGTTTGAAACATTACATCTGGAAGAGATGAGATTCCTCTTGGCAGGTAAAGCAGACCAATTCCAAAAGACGTGGTCTACGTTTCTGGACCTATTACAAGCATGAGGTGCAATAGTAATTTAAAAAATAAATAAATAAAGAAATGGTATCAGGACCTGGTAATGGGAGGTAAAACAATAAAAACAGACTTGGTTGGTGGTCCCCTTTCTGCGATTGTTCCTACTTTCTTTTTCTTTCTTTTCTAGGGTCTACTTTCTTACTTTACTTCCTTCTCTAACTTCTTTTCTAAGGGGCTTTCTTTTCCCAACACTCTCTTGCACTTCACGACTCTTGCGCACTTTCTTTACTTTTCTTACTTCTATCTTTCTCTTAAAGCTCAAAAAAATGAAGCGGTATAAAAAATGTATTAAGATATAAGTGTTGTGTATTATTGTAATTTACCGTACTTCTAATAAAAAAAAAAAAATAAAAAAAAAAAATGTTCACCTGCAGTTCACCGCATGTCCTCCAGTTGGCTTCACCGCATGTCCTCCAGTTGCCTTCACCGCATGTCCTCCAGTTGGCTTCACCGCATGTCCTCCAGTTGGCTTCACCGCATGTCCTCCAGTTGGCTTCACCGCATGTCCTCCAGTTGCCTTCACCGCATGTCCTCCAGTTGGCGCTGCGTGGCAACAGTACAGGTGACGGGTCGTGCAACCTCCCTATGGGACTGGTGTATGAGAGATGAGTGAAGAGAGGAAGGGAAAGGACCCGGTGTTGGTTGGTGAGTGAGTGAGTGAGTGAGTGAGTGAGTGAGGTGGGGAATGTGCTCACCAGGGTGAGGGAGGGGGAGTGAAGGGAAGGACGTTCATCTCCATCTTCTTGCCCCATATTTCCCTTTGACCTTCCCACCCACCTCCCTCTGGCTTTACATTTCCCAGCTCGTCCTGATCCAACAAGTTTCATCACTTTCACCTTCATCTTTGTCACTGACTCCACCATCTGCCAGCGGCGGCTCAGCCTCTGCCCTCGCTTTCCCTCCTCCCGCATGACAGAGCCGAGCCGAGCCGCCCGGAGCCGGAGCCGGAGCCGCCCACCGGGGCTGAGAGACCGCGGCTGCCGCCCGGAGCTGCCCCCCCCCCAGCGTCAGCCCCGCCCGCCCCGGCCCCAGCATCTGAAGAAGGGTTTCGGCCCGAAATGTTACCTATTTCCTTCGCTCCATAGATGCTGCTGCACCCGCTGAGTTTCTCCAGCATTTTTGTGTACCCAGCATCACCTGCACCGCCGTCCATCGCCCAGCGGCCGGACAGTCATCTCCCGACATTCTGGCCCCGCCCCCGCCCGCCCGGCCGCTGCTCAAGGCGTCGCCACCCGGTAGAGCGGGCGGGGCCTCCCTGGGGCGGCGGCGGCTGTTGTTGTTGTTGTTGCCCCGGCCCAACACGTCCTTCTGCTCCTCCCTCCCTCCCTCCCTCACTCACTCACTGGCGCCGCCGCCGCCGATGTGGACGATCCCCGGCCGCTGCTGCCCGTCCGTCCGCTCGGCCCAGCATCGGGGTGGAGGAGCCTCGGCCGCTCGTCAGCCGGCGCTCGGTCGGTCGATGCCGCCACAGGTCGAATCCCCGGCAGTTTCCAGTCTCCACCGGGGGAGGGAGGGAGGGCGCGGCCCCGGCGCCGGTGGGTGGGTGGGTGGAGCCGGTCCCAACCTGCAGCGGTGGGTGGGGTTGTGGGGCGAGGCCCGTCCATGCCTCAGCCCGCCCGCCGACAAAATGGCCGCCGCGGCCTCCTGTAACATGGCAGGCGATTGACTACAAAAATGGCCGCCGTATGACCGCACGACGACTACAAAAATCGCCACAACTTCGACTACAAAAATGGCCGCCGCCGCAGCGTATACGAAAATGGCCGCCAAAGCGACTACAAAAATGGCCGCCAGAGAGCTTTGATATTTACATTTGATTAATACAAGATGACGTTACGGGTCGAGACTCTTCTTCAGACTGATGTGGGGATGGGAGGCAGGAGGAAGAAAGGAAGAGGCAGAGACAGTAGGCTGTGGGAGAGATGGGAAGGGGAGAGGAAGGAGGGAGAAAGCAAGGACTACCTGAAATTGGAGAAGTCAATGTTCATACCGCTGGGGTGTAAACTGCCCAAGCGAAATATGAGGTGTTGCTCCTCCAATTTACGGTGAGACTCACTCTGGCCATGGAGGAGGCCCAGTACAGAAAGGTCGGATTCGGAATGGGAGGGGGAGTTGAAGTGCTGAGCCACCGGGAGATCGGGTTGGTTAATGCGAACAGAGCGGAGGTGTTGGGCAAAGCGATCGCCAAGCCTGCGCTTGGTCTCACCGATGTAGAGCAGTTGACACTTAGAACAGAGGATGCAATAGGTGAGGTTGGAGGAGGTGCAGGTGAACCTCTGCCTCACCTGGAAAGACTGCTTGGGTCCTTGGATGGAGTCATGGGGGGAGGTAAAATGACAAGTGTAGCATTTCCTGCGGCTGCAAGGGAAAGTGCCAGGGGAGGGGGTGGTTTGGGTGGGAAGGGACAAATTAACCAGGGAGTTATGGAGGGAGCGGTCTCTGCGGAAAGCCGAAAGGGGAGGAGATGGGAAGATGTGCCAAGTGGTGGGATCCCGTTGGAGGTGGCGAAAATGTCGGAGGGTTATCTGTTGTATCTGATGGCTGGTGGGATGGAAGGTGAGGACAAGGGGGACGCTGTCCTTGTTACAGGTGGGGGGATGGGGAGTGAGAGTTGAGCTACGGGATAGAGGGGAGACCCTGGTGAGAGCCTCATCTATAATCGAAGAAGGGAACCCCTGTTTCCTAAAGAATGAGGTTTGGAACACCTCATCCTGGGTGCAGATGCGGCATAGAGGAATTTGGGAGTAGGGGATAGAGTCCTTACAGGAAGCAGGGTGGGAAGAAGTGTAGTCCAGATAGCTGAAATGGATGAAGTCAGTGAGTTGTGCATGGGTGCAGGAGGTAGCACCAATGCAGTGGTCGATGTAGCGGAGGTAGAGTTCGGCGATAGGGCCCTCGTACGTCTCGAACAGGGATTGTTCGACGTACCCTATAAAGAGGCAGGCATAGCTGTGGCCCATGCGCGTGCCCATAGCTTTGCCTTGGATTTGGAGGAAATGGGAGAAGTTAAAGGAAAAGTTGTTGAGGGTAAGGACCAGCTCCGCTAGGCGGAGGAGAGTATCAGTAGACGGGGATTGGTTGGTTCTGTGGTCGAGGAAGAAACGGAGGGCTTTAAAACCCTCCTGGTGTGGGATGGAGGTGTAGAGTGACTGGACATCCATGGTGAATGGGGGCTGGAAAACGGAAGTCATGGAGGAGACTCGGGTAAAGCGACGGCTGTGAGCTGCTGGAGGGCGGTGGAGTGGCGAGGGTCAGTAGAGTCAATGGTGGAGGCCCACGTGGAGTGGAGTCTGGGTCAGCGGGCAAAGCGTCGGAAGTAGCGGTCAGCGGATGGCCGGTGAGGCTCGGCGATCCCGGTGAGGCGGCGATAGTCGGAGGTACCGGTGAGGCGGCGAGGGTCGGAGGTACCGGTGAGGCAGTGAGAGTCGGCGTTATCGGTGAGGCGGCGATAGTTGCCGGTCCCAGTGAGTTAACGAGGATCGTCCTCATCGGTGAGTGGGTGAAGGTCGGCGGCAGCGGCCACGTGAAGGTCGGCGACAGCGGCGTCTTCGATGATCCGGGCCTGAGGTCGGTCAGGGTGGCGGTGAGTGCTGGTGCTGCTCCTTGTGGCAAAGATGGCGTCGCGGGACTGGGCCTGGTGGTGTTGGGGCAGGCGGCGCGGGCCAGTGTTGGGGCCCGGGGCTTGCAGGCGGTCGACAAGTAGGAAGCGTGGAGGTTGGGAGGTGAAACTAGGGCAAGACTTGCACAGTAGATTGCAGGGTCCTGGAGATTGTGACAGAAGTGAAACTTCCCCGACCTCAGTACAGAAAGTATGTGCGATCGCCAAGCCCTGTACATTTCAGTGGGGTGGGGCGGTTTGCAGGCAGCTTTACTTTCTCCACAGTTACTGCCTGACCTTCTGGGCTTTTCCAGATGTGCACAGCCCATAGACGGGGCATCTGTGGTTGGGTTGTTCAATGGACAGCGAAATGAAACAGATGCTGCCCAGCTCTGCACGCACAGACTGAACAAACTGCCCTCGGCTTCACGTTCAATCTGCAGAGTGGGTATTTATTGCACGGACACTTTCTTTTCAACATCACATGTAATCAATGAACTGATCATTAACTTTAACCCAACTGGCAATTCAAAGCACAAGGCATTGGGCAGAGAGCGAGGGGTCGGAAACACAGCGTCAAACTCATGAGTAAACTCCACCTCACGACTAAACTCCACCTCACGACTAAACTCCACCTCACGACTAAACTCCACCTCACGACTAAACTCCACCTCACGACTAAACTCCACCTCACGACTAAACTCCACCTCACGACTAAACTCCACCTCACGACTAAACTCCACCTCACGACTAAACTCCACCTCACGACTAAACTCCACCACACGACTAAACTCCACCTCACGACTAAACTCCACCTCACGACTAAACTCCACCTCACGACTAAACTCCACCTCACGACTAAACTCCACCTCACGACTAAACTCCATCTCACGACTAAACTCCACCTCACCACTAAACTCCACCACACGACTAAACCACCTCACGACTAAACTCCACCCCACGACTAAACTCCATCCCACGACTAAACACCCCACGACTAAACTCCACCACACGACTAAACTCCACCCCACGACTAAACTCCACCCCACGACTAAACACCGCACGACTAAATTCCACCCCACGACTAAACTCCACCGCACGACTAAACTCCACCCCACGACTAAACACCCCACGACTAAACTCCACCTCACGACTAAACTCCACCCCACGACTAAACTCCACCCACGACTAAACTCCACCCCACGACTAAACTCCACCCACGACTAAACTCCACCCCACGACTAAACACCCCACGACTAAACTCCACCTCACGACTAAACTCCACCCCACGACTAAACTCCACCCACGACTAAACTCCACCTCACGACTAAACTCCACCCCACGACTAAACTCCACCCCACGACTGAACTCCACCACCACTACTCGCCGCCTCTCTGCCGCTCCCGCTATTTATAGCCCCTCCTCCCCGGCCGGTGGCGGCTGGAAAAGGATGCAAAAGCCGTCGCGAGTCTCCCGTCTCCACCCATCCTCGCTTTCCCGCCGCTGACGGGGAGGGGCTGCGGGCGGGAGATGCGGGGCTTGGGCTCGACGGCAACTTCAGCTCGCGTGCGCTCCTCCCCCCCGGCTCTCTCGGGCAGTGCGCCTGCGCAGCTCTCCGCGCTCGGCCCCTCCCCCCAGCTGCGGAACAGCGAGGACAGCTCGAGCTCTCAGGGCTTGAGCTGTCCAGGGGACTAATGAAATAATTAATAACCAGGGCGTCAGGGACTTGTGTGGCAGCTGCTGCAGTGATGCATCTCCTGCAATGCAGTTGTATCTTGCAGTGGCGCAGCTGCTGCAGTGATGCACCTCCTGCAAAGCAGCTGTTGCAGGGGGGCAGATATAGCAGCAGAGCGGCTGCTGCAGCGGAGTAGGTTCCTGCATTGAAGCCCCTCGTGCAGTGGAGCATCTCCTGCAGTGGAGCATCTCCTGCAGCTGCAGGGAAAGTTCAAGCCTCCACCATCTCCTCAGGCAGCGTGTCCCAGATTGCAACCACCCTCTGGGTGAGTTTAATCTCATCCACGTCCGTTTTATTGTTCTGTTAGTAGAGTCTGGTCTGCAGTTCCTTGTTCCATCATCTTATTCTAATTGCTGACTCCAAATACTATGTTTCCTCATCTGTTCTTGCCCCATCAGAGATATTATCCCCTTTGTTCCACCAATCCACCATGACCTCTCTCTACAACTGAAAAACTTGTTTTTGTTGCTGTTTCCTACTCTGGTGAAGGATCTCTGATCTGAAACTGAACCGTTTCTTTCTCCACAAATGCTGTCTAACCTGCTGAATGTTTTTTTAATTTTCTTCCATTTTTATTTCAGATTTTCAGCATCTACGGTTCTTTGCTTTACACGTTGATACAGCACGGAAACAGGCCCTTCAGCCCACCGAGTCCACGCCGACCAGCGATCCCCACACACAAACTATCCCACACACACTAGCGACAATTTACACTGAAACCAAGTAGACCGTGGGTCGAGGTGCTTTTTCGTTTCATTTTGTGACCCAAATTACGTATTTACCTGTATTTGTAACATATTATGTAAACAAATTATATAAATCATACCTGTAAGTGGGCAAGAACAAAACCTGCACATATTTTTAAAATATCAGAAAAACCTTAAAAGGAGGCCTAAAGATTCTGAATCCTTGGGGGAAAAAAGTGACACGTCAGCTCTGCTTTGGAGAAGCACAGACTGGATCTCAATAGTTAGGAAATGTTGGATATATCTAATGTAATTGAATTTAAAATAAGCAACATATCATAAAAGTAAAAATTAGGGAAAGTAAATTTCCACTTAATGAATAACACATTTGGAAAAATATATTCAAGTTTTCCACCACTCCAAAGTTAAGAATATAATCTCCCTGGCAACAGATTCCATAGGCTAACGGCCAAATTGATTAGAATCAATTTTATTTGAAAAACTGCATTTAATATTTCAAACTGATTTAAATTACGTTGTGGATTTTTTGTCAGATGTTTAGGTGTCCAATCCTCATCTGACTCGCTAGATTCATAAACTTGGGTTTGATGCTTTCTGCTCCGATTTGTCATGAATTCTGGCTTTGGTACATTTAATCCTGTGAAAAATAAAACATGCTCATCATCTGTTATGGCCAACTTCAGGTATTTATCTTCATTGAACCTACCCGTGCAAAATATCTGTGGAAACATCACTTTGCAATGTTATCGTTATTACTATTTCCTCCAGGGTATTCATGCTATTATTCAATTGATCATGTCTACTTGACGAATACAGCAAACAACCTTAACATTATTTTTCAGAATTAAAGAATAATCAACCAGCATGAAGAATATGACGGATGAGTATGTGTCTATTTCCAGGTCAGAAATCGCAATGACCAATCTTTCAGTTTCATACATCTGTGTGGTAAGTGAAATAGATCAGAATCCTTCTTTCTATTCCTCCAGGTTTAAAGTAATGGCTCATTCTTGCTGCCTGTACTGGCAGTGATACTTTGTGCCATGGTTGGGTAAATGGATTGAATAATGAACAACCAGGACAATCCACCTCTTCATCAATTGGAACATTGACCTTTGTCCAATCTCTGATTTCAGGACTGACTAGTTGCAACATTAAAAAGCATAACTGGGCCCCAATGTCTGTGGGTTTGTGTTATCCATGGTCACCATCTTGTGAATGACATCAAGCTTTGGTATTGATTGTAAAGTTAGTCCAATTTGAGATCACTGATGGGAATTTTTGAATATTGGTGAGGAACCTTACCAGGAGGAAATAGTCATCAGAAGCAAAACTGTACATATCCTGCTGCCAATAATCAGGGACTAATCACAAGTCTCCTGGGTGTGCTCATTTCATCACGTGGAATTAAAAATAAGGCATTACAATGGAGCTGCTGCCGTTACAATGGACATGATGTTTCAGTGGAGCAGATATTGCAGGGGAGCAGATGCTGCAGTGGAGCATCCCCTGCAGTGGAGCATCTGCAGCTGCAGGGAAAGTCCAAGCCTCCACCATCTCCACAGGCAGAGTGTCCCAGATTGCAACCGAAACAGTAGTGAGTGTATTCCTTGATATTGAGAAGGCATATGATTCTTTGTGGAAGGAGGGATTAATGATTAACATTTTTGACTTGGGGCCAAATTATAGATGTCACAAAATGGAGGATCTTTGCATTTGCAAGGCCTGCTTGGCCTCTTTCTGTGAAAAGTTTCAAGATGCAAGTCGCAGCTTCAAAGAGTCTGGACCAGAGATGGAAGTCAAGGATAAGGTGAGGTCCAGATGTCCATGTCTTTGTTAAAATGTTGATGACTTTGCAGAAGAGCTCAGAGGTGCATGGTCAGGATTGGTCAGATAAGGTGGAGTTGTAAATACTGTTAATTATGTTGCAGAGTGTTTGTTCTGTTATCTTGTGATTTGTTAAAGTGTGAAGCCTTGTTCAGATTGTTTGGGGAAATGTTTCTATACCTATGTAAACTATGTCAACGGAGTCCTTGCTAGAACTTTCTGTTGAAACAATGTAATGGGATACTTTGTGATTGGGTCAGGGAACTGTCAATAACTGTATAATGTAATTGATATTTGTGATTGGTTTGTAGGGGCTGCCACCCCCATTTAGTTTCGCGCCACAAGGTCCGATGACCTATTAAAGAGTGAATCCAACATGGATCGGAGTCGATCTTCTGGAGGTTCAGTTGGGACTGTGTGACTGTCTGGAGGTGTCTGCTCGCACGAGGCTGAAGGGCTTGAACGAGTAGAGACAAGGATCGGACCCGCAGTGGTTAGGTATCGTATAGGAAGTTTGTGATTGTTGGGAAGAATAAAGAATAGTTGATCCAGTGCTTGACTCAGTGTTTTACTGAACTAGACTAAGGGGGGTAAGCTGTAGGAGCAGAATTACAGTCCCATCATCTTATTCTAATTGCTGACTCCAAATACTACGTTTCCTCATCTGTTCTTGCCCCATCAGAGATATTATCCCCTTTGTTTCACCAATCCACCACAACCCCTCTCTACAAATGAAAAACAACTTGTTTTTGTTGCTGTTTCCTACTCTGGTGAAGGATCTCTGATCTGAAACTGAACCGTTTCTTTCTCCACAAATGCTGTCTAACCTGCTGAATGTTTTTTGAATTTTCTTCCATTTTTATTTCAGATTTTCAGCATCTGCGGTTCTTTGCTTTACACGTTGATTTTGATGTTGTGACCTGCCAACAACGAACCAAAGGAGATCAGATACGTGGTGTCGTAATCTACTGGGATTCAAGTAACTAGTAAGTGTTTCAATGGGAAGGTTCTGCCTACTCGGGATGGGACTCCATTTTAGTTTAGTTTAGAGATACAGCGTGGAAACAGCCCCTTCAGCCCAACGAGTCCACGCCGACCAGCGATCACCACACACTAACACTATCCTACACAGAAACAGAGACATAGCTGCAAGAGGGCCAGGGCTGGGAACTGAATATTCAAGGGTATACCTCCTATTGAAAAGACAGACAGGTGGGCAGAGGGGGTGGGGTAGCTCTGTTGGTGAGGAATGAAATTCAGTCCCTTGCAAGGGGGTGACATTGAAACACGAGATGTGGAGTCAGTATGGATAGAACTAAGGAAGTGTAACGGTAAAAAGACCCTAGTGGGACTTACCTACAGGCCCCCAAACAGTAGCCTGGACATAGGGTGCAAGTTGAATCAGGAGTTAAAATTGTCATGTAGCAAAGGTAATGCTGTGGTTGTTATGGGAGATTTCAACATGCAAGTAGACTGGGAAAATCAGGTTGGTACTGGACCACAAGAAAGGGACTTTGTAGAGTGCCTTTGTGATGGATTCCTGGAGCAGCTTGTATTGGAGCCTACCAGGGAGAAGATAATTCTGGATTTAGTGTTATGTAATGAACCTGATCTGATAAAGGAACTTGAGGTTAATGAGCCATTAGGAGGTAGTGACCATAATATGGTCAGGTTTAATCTACAGTTGGAGAGGGAGAAGGGTAGATCGGAGATGTCGGTGTTACAGTTGAATAAAGGGGACTAGGGAACCATGAGGGAGTAGCTGGCCAAAGTTGACTGGAAAGATACATTAACAGGGATGACAGTGGAACACAAATGGCAGGTATTTCGAGGAATAATACAGAAGGTGCAGGATCAGTTCATTCCTAGGAGGAAGAAAGATTCCAAGGGGAGAAAGGGGCGACCGTGGCTGACAAGGGACATCAGGGACAGTATAAAAATAAAAGAGAAGAAGTACAACGTAGCAAAGATGAGCGGGTAGCAAGATGATTGGGTAATGTTTAAAGAGCAACAGAAGATAAAAAAAGACAATACGGGGAGAAAAGATGAGGTACAAAGGTAAGCTAGCCAAGAATATAAAGCAGGATAGAAAAAGTTTCTTTAAGTATGTAAAGAGGATAAAATTAGTTAAGACCAAAGTTGGACCCTTGAAGACCGAAAAAGGTGAATTTATTATGGGGAACAAGGAAATGGCAGATGAATTGAACAGGTACTTTGGATCCGTCTTCACTAAGGAGGACACAAACAATCTTCCTGATATAGTAGTGGCCAGAGGATCTGGGGTGACAGAGGAAAGGAAGTGGCAGTGTGAGCTGTGAAGAGGATGTTAGGTGGTTGCAGGGTGACCTGGACAGGTTGAGTGAGTGGGCAGATGCATGGCAGATGCAGTATAATATAGATAAATGTGAGGTTATCTACTTTGGCGGCAAAAAAAGGGGGCAGATTATTATCTCAATGGGGTTAGGTTAGGTAAGGGGGAGGTGCAGCGAGACCTGGGTGTCTGAAAGTTGACTTACAGGTCCAGCAGGCTGTGAAGAAAGATAATGGAATGTTGGCCTTCATAACAAGAGGATGTCAGTATAGGAGTAAAGAGGTTCTTCTGCAGTTGTATAGGGCTCTGGTGAGACCACATCTGGAGTATTGTGTACAGTTTTGGTCTCCTAATTTGAGGAAGGACATCATAGTGATTGAAGCAGTGCAGCGTAGGTTCACGAGATTGATCCCTGGGATGGCAGGACTGTCATATGAGGAAAGATTGAAAAGACTTAGATTGTATTCACTGGAGTTTAGAAGGATGAGGAGGTATCTTATAGAAACATATAAAATTATAAAAGGACTGGACAAGTTAGATGCAGAAAAAATGTTCCCAATGTTGGGCGACTCCAGAACCAGGGGCCACAGTCTTAGAATAAAGGGGAGGTCATTTAAGACTGAAGTGAGAAAAAATGTTTTCACCCAGAGAGTTGTGAATTTATGTAATTCCCTGCCACAGAGGGCAGTGGAGGCCAAGTCACTGGATGGATTTAAGAGAGATTAGATAGAGCTCTAGGGGCTAGTGGATTCAAGGGAGATGGGGAGAAGGCAGGCATGGGTTATTGATAGGGGACAATCAGTCATGATCACAATGAATGGCGGTGCTGGCTCGAAGGGCCGAATGGCCTCCTCCTGCATCTATTTTCTATGTTTCTATGAAGGAAATCCACATTAGGCAGGTAATGATGTTGGGTAGACTGATGGGACTGAAGGCTGATAAATCCCCATGGCCTGATGGTCTGCATACCAGAGTACTTAAGGAAGTGACTCGAGAAATCGTGGATGCATTGGTGATAATTTTGCAATGTTCTATAGACTCAGGATCAGTTCCTGTGGATTGGAGGGTAGCTAATGTTATCCCACTTTTTAAGAAAGGCGGGAGAGAGAAAACAGGGAATTATAGACCAGTTAGCCTGACATCAGTTAACCTCATTCAAATGGGCAGAGGATGGGTTTCGCTATCGGCGTTTTTATCACAATACCCTTATCTGATATGTTTCGCACAAACTTTCTGTCTCTGGTTGAGTGTTACGACTCCCCTGAAAGCAGGCAATCCAGAGCCGCGTAACAGAGTTCAAAAGCCAGGTTTAAGTTCAAAAATAGTTAAATTATTTAATAACACACCAAAACTCCAACCTGATTTAAACAACCCAGACAAGGATATGAATGAATTAACAAACAACTTAAAATTGCTCAGGCCAGCCACGCGATGGACCGTCGAACCTGAGGCTCTAAACCTGCCTAAAAGAAAGCTATCCCTGAAACAAAAGACCGATAACGTCTAAGGACAGCCCAATTCAATATATGGTACTACGTAATGTGGAAATTACACAAGTTCAGTGCCATGTGGCCCAGGCATTCACAGCTCACACCAGCACAACCTCACGAGGCAGGGTCGTCGTCGAAAAAGAGGATTCTGGGAACTCTTCTATTTATACTGGGGATGAGTCACCGTCACCTGACGCAGCTCAGCCAATCGGGTACAGGAGCCTCTTAACCCCTTGTTGTCCCCAAAGATACTAGAGGAGCAAGATAGACCACTCCTCCGAAATGCAATGGACTGACTTGTAGTACGCAATGGAACGTCACGGCCGCCATTTTCTAATGCAAAACGCGACTTCCGGTTTGCCTCCCGCTGCTTTGATCCAAAGATTATATAGCGGAGCGGAGCGCCTCTATCATCCTTGGTGTAACCAGTGTAATTAGTGTTGTAGGGAACAGTGTTTGATATAGCGCATCTATCACCTCACATATTTTAGGTAATTTTATTGTAAATGTTTTCCCCGTTCCCCCATTTCCCTCCCATCTTTCCTCCCTAGCCTCCACCTTGGCGTAGTTTCCCTTGCATTGTATTGTGCAGCTTCCCTTGTATTGCTTTAACACACACTGTGCACAAAATTAAATGTAACTTATATATATATTGATATGAATGTGTGTTTGTGTGTGAGAGGCAAGTTAAGGGTCTGTCCCACCAGCATGCAATTGCATGCGACCAGCGCGAACAAACGTGGTCGCTTGTTTTTTTAAATGTGCTATATAAATAAAAGTGACTTGACTTGGCATATTTCTCTAGTTTCTTTCTTCAGATTTCCTCTAATTTGTTTAGCAACCTTTTTCCTTCAATCTCTGTGTGTATGTATAAAATATCCATGACATGAACACAATGTCGAAATATTTTTCCATTCTTTCATTCTATATTAGCGTAACACAATGTAGTGCATACATCCCTACATATTTAAATTCAGTCGATAAGTTGGTCAAATAATATAGATAGATATAGATAGATATGCCTTTATTGTCATTCAGACTGAAGTCTGGACGAAATTGCAGCAGTCATACATATAATACAATAAAAATAACAATAAACACATATTAACATCCACCACAGTGAGTCCACCCAGCATCTCCTCATTGTGATGGAGGCAAAAGTCTTAGGTCTGCAGTCTCTTCCCTCCTCTTCTCCCTCTGCGCTGAGGCGATACCCCCCGGGCGATGTTATAACAGTCCCGCGGCTCAAACACCGCGGCCCGGGGTGGTCGAAGCTGCCGCCCACCAGTCCTGCAGACGTAGCCGCTGGCCCGCGGCCGAACCCCGGACTCAGGCCACCGCCGCCAGAACACCGTCCCAGCCACCCTCTTCCCCAGGCCGGGCCGCCCCGACCTGAGCGTCGCTTCTCCCTCTGGCCGGGCTGCCCCGACTTGGGCGTCGCTTCACCCCCCGACCGGGCCGCCCCGACCTGGGCATCGCTTCTCCCCCCGACCGGGCCGCCCCGATATGGGGACCTTCTTGCTTTTTTCGAGACATGGATTTTTAAAACTTGAATGTCTCATAACGATACATTTGTGGGTCAGCAGTATTTTGCACCAACCCCCACAATTTCAAATAATTCTAAATTGAACTTCATAAACAAGGAAAACACTTTTTATTTACATCATTTTGTGCGTGACATATACAGGGTTGCAGTGTTTTGCATATCAGCTAATCAATAAAATTGGTCAAATTCAACATATTTCAAACAAAGGACAACATTTCCAACTTATATACAATAACTAGACTAAGTTGGGTCCCAGCATCACACGGGAAGGCTGGTCACCCAATGCAATATTCCACCTCTCCACCAATTCCAATATTGCTGGCCAGTGGGGGGGGGGGCTGTTGCGCTAGTAAGGGTGTTGTGGGCCGAAGGGACTTGTTTCCAGAGGGCTAGTATGGACATTGTGGGTCGAATGGATTCTTGGGCTGGCAGCTCAGTCACTGATGCCTGGCAGTACAGTCACTCAGACCTGGCAGGCTGGCAGCTGAGAAACTGCCAGAAATTCTGCCCAAAACAGGTGACAGACTCTGTGAGAGAAGGGGGAGAGGGTGGACTGAATGGATTATTGGCCTGGCAGTTCAGTCACTTACAGCTGGTGGGCTGGCAGTTCACTTACTCACAGCTCGTGGGTTGGCAGTTCTGTCACTGACGGCTGGTGGGCTGGCAGTGCAGTCACTGACGGCTGGAACCGATATTGCACTAACCCACTCAATTTTTAATGATTCATAATAGAGATCCATTAACATGCTTAACACCTTATTTCTGACATGCATGGTAAGATTTACATAATTAACATTATTCTGTGCGCGAGATATACTGGGTTGCAGTGTTAAGCATATCAGCTAACCAGTGAAAGTAATGTACAATTCAACGTATGTAACACAATGATAGCCCCACCCCTGCTTACACCAAAGACCAAAACGTCCAACGAAGATACAATAATAAATAAATCGCCATTTGCATTGTTTTGTGCAGTTAACAAATCACAATTTCACACAATGTACATAAGACGGCAGTTATTTGACAAATACTCCGCAGTTCGGTGTAGATCATGTCCACTGTCGACATCTGAAATTAAAGGAAATATCATGCAGTCAATATGTTCTTAATCTGCATTAAATAAGAGATATAAAGAAAATGCTCTTGAGAAGATTTTTAAAAGGATGTTGCCATGAGGACTCGACTATCTGAGATCAATGATCTAACTACAGTGAGAGATTGAACAGGCTAAATAAAAATTTCAATATGCCACAGAAGTAATAAATGTTTTCTTACCTTTCCTCCTTAATGGGGAACCTGAAGAAAGACAAGTCGGGTTGCCTACATTGCCGATTGTTTTTCTCAGGAGTGGTCCATCTTGAGCACATGGTATTGGGGGTAGGGTGTTGACATGGATAGAAAATTGGTTGGCAGACCAGAAGCAAAGAGTAGGAGTGAACGGGTCCTTTTCACAATGGCAGGCAGCGGCGAGTGGAGTGTCGCAAGGCTCGGTGTTGGGGCCGCAACTGTTTACCATATATATCGAGCAACTGTCCATTTGGTGCCAGCACAATAACCTGGCACTCAACACCAGCAAAACACTACAAAAAGTAGTAAACACTGCCCAGTCCATCATCGGCTCTGACCTCCCTTCCATCGAGGGGATCTATCACAGTCGCTGCCTCAAAAAGGCTGGCAGTATCATCAAGGACCCACACTATCCTGGCCACACACTCATCTCCCTGCTGCCTTCAGGTAGAAGGTACAGGAGCCTGAAGACTGCAACGACCAGGTTCAGGATTAGCTACTTCCCCACAGCCATCAGGCTATTAAACTTGGCTCGGACAAAACTCTGAACATTAATAGCCCATTATATGTTATTTGCACTTTATCAGTTTATTTATTCATGTGTGTATAAATTTATATAATTGTATATGGACACACTGATCTGTTTTGTAGTCAATGCCTACTATGTTCTGTTGTGCTGAAGCAAAGCAAGAATTTCATTGTACAATCAGGAACACATGACAATAAACTCAATTGAACGAACTTGAACAATAGTATTACTTCAAATAAATAATGTTTGAAAATTATGCACTTTATTTATGTTCCACTTTTTGAAGTTTTTTACAACTCCTTTTAACAGTCATGTTATGCATTTTTTATTCTTGAATTTGAGTCCATAGTGCATGTGGATATTCACAAAGATTGCTACAATTCTAATCTTGACTCTATTGCAGCACAAGTTCATGTCTTTGTATTGCTGTGTGTTATGTATTGCTGTGTTTATTAGATGGGAAATGTTATCCCTGGTCATCTTAACATCATCAAATTCTGTGCGGAACACTTTCTCGCACACTTCACAGAACCCAAGAAAGTATTCCGAAGGCACCATCAATGAGCCAAAGTCAGACGTTGATGTGTCGTATGCTTTGTGATGGATGAATATGAGTGCAGGATCTACTAAAGTGGCATCCGTTCGTAATAGAACTTCTCTGCATGTGTGGCATTTTGAGGACAGTTCATGTGAAGAGATGATTTTGTGACAGATGTGTCCTGCGATGTAAGCTAGTGTATTCTCTTCAGGGAGATCTAGTGAAATGCTGCAGACTGCATTGTGCTGTTTTGTTTCATTGGTATGGGAGATAGATGGAGATGGTTTCTTGACTCTGTTTTTTGTTAGTGTTTGCAATGTTAAGATAAATCTGTCTGAGTCGGGGGAACAGTTTGCACTCACAGATGGCTTTATCAGTTCAGCCACCATAACCATCCGGAAAGCACATCGAAACTCCTTCGCTGATGGATTTTCTCTGAATCCGCCCTTTCGCCGAATAGTGGAGAACAAATTCTCTACAACATCGTGATTGATCCGAGATGTGAACATAAAACGGGCGTCTGTGCTTTCCTTTATGTGCTGCCACAGCTGTGAAATGCAAGAAATTGCAAGCCGCCATCCCTTGACAAACAACACATTTTTAGCTCCAAGCACTGTCAAGCTTCGGAGTACAGTCAAGCATGATTCAAAGAATGACTTATGCGCAGACTTTTCAGAAATAGGCCTCCTTAACATTTTGGGGTCCTTGAAAAACCTGCTGTTAAATGAGTCAAACAGTCCATCAACCATTTCAATGAACTCTGCCGTATAAACAGCCTCCCCAGGTAACTTTCCAAGAGCTGCATAGGTGTAGACGCCTGCTGCTACCGAATGGCTAAGCACCTGCGCAGCCTTGTTGACTCTCATTTTAGAGAAGCTGTTTAAAACAAAATGGCCTCTGGTTAATTTATGGGCTTTTCTAATGGGCAACTATGAATCATGCTCATAAAATGTGTAAATATTACCCCATTTGATATGTTTTTTTATGCCATCCTCTCCCTTGACATCAAAAACATATTTCTCCAAATTTGAGCGAGTGTTTTTCAACAAGTGGGGTGGGTCATGCATGCAATAGATATTGGTTCCCCCGTGGACGAAGAAAGGATGGTCTTCAGTCACACCCAATTTGGAGTACAGTCGAATATTGCTTGGGCCTTGTTCACAAACAACGACCTTAGGCTGTAGTCCAATAGCCTTGACCTTCTGTAAACATTCATTGAGTAATGTTTGTAGTTTGTCAGCCGTTGTGCAGTCCCGTGAAAGAAAGTAACCTACAGGTTGCTTCCATTTCCCCATCAAGCCTCCAACCATGAAAACTAGAGCATGGTTGGCAGGCCTTGATGTCTTCCCTTGGGATCCAAAGTCCTCAAAACCTTCCACTGAATCTTCAGTAATATTGTAAGAGATGCTTGCACGTAAACTCATTTCGTCAAAGGAGACTACACATAATGTATCCCTCTCTGACATCCCCGCAACCCTGTCTTTCAAAAGTTCAAAGATCTTAGGGGGAAACCCAGGCCTCACTTCAATATTGCTCAACCACCTACGTAGTGATGAGATTGATGGAAGTGTGAAAATGCACTGGCAGAACTGATATGCTCGGGGACTCTGGTGGTAAAGGGACAAGGCAACCACCTTGTCTGAATAACTCCATCGTCTTCCTCTTGCACTTCTATGTCCAGCCGCATTACGCAACTGCGATGCAAAGAAAGACAGTGCTGGTTCTTGTAAAAATTCACCAGCCCCTCAGATCGTCACTAATTGTCTTAATTTCTGTAGTATTCTTTTTCATTGATAATTTAATCTGTTGTACTCTTTTTTTCAGGCGGAAAGTACGCTGTCTTTCCTTCTTCAGAGCTCTGCTGTCATTCACATTTGGTGTGGATTGAAGATCAGGTTTTTCAGGAGTTGTAGGGACATTGCTGGGTTCTTTACGATGAATTTTGTCTGCAGCTGAGCAGTAAGAATGTTCGGCCAGTATGTTGTGTGACACTGCCAAGACCAAAAAAAATGAGAAAGGGAAAAAGAAATGTCAAGCATACTAATGAAAAAGACGAAGCATATACATGTAAATAAATCAGCATCTACTAATAATTATAATTAAAAATAGATGTGATGCACCAATTTCAATCTACCAGAAGAAAATCATGATCTTGATTTTTTGAAGATTTAAAAAAAATTAAATCAATTTAAATGTTGTATGAATTATGCTTGAGGAAGCTTTAAATGGATGTTCTTACTTTAATTAAATACTAGTACGCATTCCATCAGCCCACACTGTGTAGTCTTACGTGTGATTATAGTTTTGTGAACATTTCACAAATGAAAATAAAAGTACCATACATGCCATTACATATTGACCATTGGCAATTATATCAGTTTGGATATAACTTTTTAATATTTAGCCAAAGTGAGAGAATATATTTTATTTTAAAAAGGAGAAAATTACTTGCCTCTTTGCTGTTTTAAAGGCATTGGTGAGGATGGGAGGTTCTCATTCTTCCTCTTGAGTAACCTGCGTTGGGAAGACAGACGTTTTGGCGGGTTAGGAATGTCAAAGAGCGTTGGAACTGCATTCCAATTTAGCCTGTTCTTGGTCTGCTTGTTGGAAAACTGGTCAAGTTCAAAGTGTAAAGAACAAAGACAACAGTTGGCTGACAAGTACTCCGGAGTTCAGTTCAGGAGATCTTGTCGACAAGTATTCTGGACCCACTGTTGACATCTGAAATTACAGAACATATCATTTAGGATTAACTACATGCCTGCAGAATGGATGATGTATCACTTAAGTGCAATTGTTTTCAGTTGTGTGGAGAGACCTGTATATTGAAGATGCATTTTGCCTCTAATATGTCAATTTACCTTAAATGTAGAAGAAAATATTAAAAACTTCTTACAAAGACCATTAAGTATTTTCTTTCTATCCTCTTTTGGACCTAAGGCATAGCAGGGCTGCCAACTCTCACACAGAGGTAAGGGAGGGAGAGAGGAAAGGGAGGGAGGGAAAGAACGGAGAGGGAGAGAGGGAGGGAGATCGAGAGAAGAGAGGGGAGAGAGAGATCGAGAGAAGGGGGAGAGAGAGAGATCGATTCTGACTCCGCGGTGTTTTCGATCCAGCGGCGGGACGCCCTCAGACCGCAGACCGCAGACCCTCGATGGTGGTGGTCGGCGGTCACAGCACTCCGGAGCGGCGACCCGGCAAGGCATCGCCCGCTCCGTGTTGGTGTCCCAGCGCTGAGAGAGAGAAGGAGAAAGAGAGAGAAGGGGAAAGAAAGAGAAGGGGAGAGGGAGAAGGGGGTGAGGGAGAAGGGGGAGAGGGAGAAGGGGGAGAGGGAGAAGGAGTGGGAGAGGGAGAGTGGAACGATGGCACGTTATAAGGCGCAGCCGTCCCATTCCGGCCAAAGATTATAGAGCAGAGCTCCTCTAGTATCTTTGATTCCGGCCGCCGCCGCCGAACCCCCCGCCCCACCATTGCACCCAAAGATTATAGAACGAGTGGAGTTTTATAATCTTTGATTGCACCCTTCTTCACGGCGGGCTTGTGATCTTTGCTTGTGGTGTCTCGACAATTCGAGGGACATAACGGGTAACAGCCGCCGCGTTCCCGTACTCGAATCTGAGCTCGAAAAATCTGGTGGTCACTGGGCCTAATGTGTCCATAACGCGGGCCATATTTTGGAGACCCCTGCCTTACAAGAACAAAACCAAAAACGTACAGAAGTGTTACAATTATTGACTTTATTATTGGTAAATAAAGATCTATAAAAAATAATTCTAATAACTTTCTAATGTACCGACAAACCTAGTTTCCCAATGACCGATGATGGGAGAACAAAAAATAACATTTTCCGTTCAGAATAAAATCGACATATGTCAAATATAATATATTTTCTCACCTTTCTTTTTTATCGGGGAACCTAAAGAATGACAGGTCGGGTCGTTTACATTGACGATTAGAGCAATTGATAGCAGAGCAGTGAGATGAAGATTTAGATGTAGATGCCATGACTGTAGTCGAGGCACGCCAGTAAAATGGCGTCGACAACCACCCATGGCATACTACCCTTTTTTCGCTGTGTGGCGCAACTTGCTCTGCTATATAATCTTTGGTGAAGAGCAGGTAAGGATAAAAGCGCTGCCATGCAGCGGGAGGCAGTAATGCAGCCAGTGATGCATGCATTCCCTTTAATGCAGCCAGTGATGCATGCATTCCCTTTAATGCAGCCAGTGATGCATGCATTCTCTTTAATGCAACCAGTGATGCATGCATTCCCTTTAATGCAGCCAGTGATGCATGCATTCCCTTTAATGCAGCCAGCGATGCATGCATTCCCTTTAATGCAGCCAGTGATGCATGATTTCTCTTTAATGCAGCCAGTGATGCATGCATCCCCTTTAAGGCAGCCAGTGATGCACGCATTCACTTTAATGCAGCCAGTGATACATGCATTCCCTTTAATGCAGCCAGTGATGCATGCATTCCATTTAATGCAGCCAGTGATGCATGCATTCCTTTTAATGCAGCCAGTGACGCATTCATTCCCTTTAATGCAGCCAGTGGCGCATGCATTCCTTTTAATGCAGCCAGTGACGCATGCATTCCCTTCAATGCAGCCAGTGATGCATGTATTCCCTTTAATGCAGCCAGTGATGCATGCATTCCATTTAATGCAGCCAATGATGCATGCATTCCCTTTAATGCAGCCAGTGATGCATGCATTCCATTTAATGCAGCCAATGATGCATGCATTCCCTTTAATGCAGCCAGTGATGCATGCATGCCCTTTAATGCAGCCAGTGATGCATGCATTCCCTTTAATGCAACCAGTGATGCATGCATGCCCTTTAATGCAGCAGGGGGAACATGCACAGGTGCTTGCAGGCCGATCCCCGCATTTTATAATTCACACTATATTCACACTTAATA
>JAXLNO010001525.1:32500-39715 GCA_038087875.1 Malacoraja senta
CTTTGTTCTCTCCATCCCCCCCTCCTTTGTTCTCGCCATCCCTTCATCCCCCCTTCCTTTGATCTCTCCATCCCTTCATCCCCCCCTCCTTTGATCTCTCCATCCCTTCATCCCCCCCCTCCTTTGTTCTCTCCATCCCTTCATCCCCCCCTCCTTTGTTCTCTCCATTCCACCCTCAATGCCACAAAAAACAACAACAAAACACCCGGAACCAAAATTACGGCGTTTCACACTCCACCCGGACGCCTGAGACCCGCCGTCCCACTTTGCCAGCGCCGGTGCGCCGGTCTAAAGCGTCCCCCCTTTCCCCGGAAGCGCCTTTGTGGTCGAGAGGTTCGCCACCCGACCGGAAGTTGTGCGGGAATCCAGCTGTGAAGAGCAGGTAAGGATAAAAGTGCTGTCATGCAGCGGGAGGCAGCAATGCAGCCAGTGATGCATGCATTCCATTTAATGCAGCCAGTGATGCATGCATTCCCTTTAATGCAGCCAGTGATGCATGCATCCCCTTTAATGCAGCCAGTGACTCATGCATTCCCTTTAATGCAGCCAGTGACGCATGCATTCCCTTTAATGGAGCCAGTGATGCATGCATTCACTTTAATGCAGCCAGTGATGCATGCATACCCTTTAATGCAGCCAGTGATGCATGCATTCCCTTTAATGCAGCCAGTGATGCATGCATCCCCTTTAATGCAGCCAGTGACGCATGCATTCCCTTTAATGGAGCCAGTGATGCATGCATTCCCTTTAATGCAGCCAGTGATGCATGCATTCCTTTTAATGCAGCCAGTGATGCATGTATTCCCTTTAATGCAGCCAGTGATGCATGCATTACCTTTAATGCAGCCAGTGATGCATGCATTCCCTTTAATGCAGCCAGTGATGCACGCATTCCCTTTAATGCAGCCAGTGATGCATGCATTTCCTTTAATGCAGCCAGTTATGCATGCATTCTCTCTAATGCAGCCAGTGACGCATGCATTCCCTTCAATGCAGCCAGCGATGCATGCATCGCCTTTAATGCAGCCAGTGACGCATGCATTCCCTTGAATGCAGCCAGTGACGCATGCATTCCCTTTATTGCAGCCAGTGAAGCATGCCTTCCCTTTAATGCAGCCAGTGATGCATGCATTCCCTTTAATGCAGCCAGTGATGCATGCATTCCCTTTAATGCAGCCAGTGATGCATGCATTCCCTTTAATGCAACCAGTGATGCATGCATGCCCTTTAATGCAGCAGGGGGAACATGCACAGGCACTTGCAGGCCGATCCCCGCATTTTATAATTCACACTATATTCACACTTAATATAGCCCTTAAGTCCGTTTTCTGTCTTATTTCCAAACCATTTCCCCAAACCCCTCCCCAAACTCACGAAGCCGACCTTGCTTGACAACGGTGTGGATGTGGGGAGTCCAGACCGGCCAAAACAGGCCCTTCCGCCCATTCCCCCCCTGCCAGCCCGCAGTTGGTATTGTGTGAATCGGGTCTACGTTCACCCAAATCCCCTCTAGCACAGAGAGAGAGAGACAGAGAGACAGAGAGAGAAAGACAGGCAGAGAGAAAGAGGGACAGAGAGAGAGAAACAGAGAGACAGAGTGATACAGCGCGGAAACAGGCCCTTTGGCCCAACTTGACACACTGGCCTACATGCCCCATCTATACTAGTTCCACATGCTGCCCGCGATTGGCCCATATCCCTCCAAACCTGTCCTATCCATGTACCTGTCCAAGTGTTGTTATAGTCCCAACCTCAGCTGCCTCCTCCGGCAGCTCGTTCCATACACCCACCACCCTCTGTGTGGAAAAGTTGCCCCTCAGGTTCCTATTAAAATTTCCCCACCCCCGCCTCTCTCACCTTAAATCCATGTCCTCTGATCCTCGATTCCCCTACTCTGGGCAAGAGACTCTGTGTGTCTACACGATCTATTCCTCTTGTGATTTTGTACACATCTCTATGATCACCCCTCATCCTCCTGCGCTCCAAGGAATAGAGTCCCAGCCTGCCCCAACCTCTCCCTGTAGCTCAGGCCCCTCGAGTCCCAGCAACATCCTAGTAAATCTTCTCCGCGCCCTTTCCAAACTCAATGACCTTTCCTGTAACACAGTGCTCAGAACTGAACGCAAAACTCTAAACGCAACCTCACCAACGTCTCGTACAACTGCAACGTGACCTCCCAACTTCTAGACTCAATACAGAGAGAGAGAGAGAGACAGAGACAGAGACAGAGAGAGAGAGAGAGAGAGAGAGAGAGAGAGAGAGAGAGAGAGAGAGAGAGAGAGAGAAAGAAAAGAAGAAAAAAAATAGGGAGAGAGAGAGTGAAAGAGAGACCGACACAGAGCGAGAGGCAGAGAAACACAGACATATAGAGAGAGACAGAGAGTGAGAGAGACATAGAGGGACACAGAGACAGACAGAGAGAGATGGAGAGAGAGAGGGAGACAGAGAGACGGAGAGAGACAGAGAGACAGAGACAGAGAGACAGACAGAGAGAGAGACAGGTAGAGAGAGAGAGAGAGAGACAGGGAGACAGAGAGACAGGTAGAGAGAGAGAGAGAGAGAGAGAGAGTGAGACAGACAGAGAGAGAGAGAGCATTTTTGCTGTTTTTCCCACTTTTTTGTGGGAAACACTGCGGTGTTGTGAGCGAGTACATACCGGGGGGAAACTACAAGAGAGAGACAAATGTTGACTTTTTTCCTCTTTTCTTTTCTACAGTTGTGAACAATGAAGGAGGATATAGGACCAGGCACCTGCTGCTGCTGATGCTGCTGTGGAAAACAAAGAATTTTGCTCTGAAACTGGAGCCAAGTTGTATTAAAGTGGGTGGGTCTTGCAATGAAATAAAAATAAATTCATCAAATCAAACACTTGACTTATGATTATTATGATCATCACACATTGAGGCCTGAGGGCTAGTAAAGGCCTGATGAGCCTTAGGGGCACATCCTGGGCTAGTACAGGGCCTGATTGGCCAAAGGGACACTTAAGCAACTATTTTTGGTGGGGTGTAATCTGAGTTTTGAGTAGTCAACTTTGACTATTATGATCATCACACACTGAGGGTGGTGGCTGGGGAGGGCTAGTGTGGGGACAGAGAACAGTGTGGAGGGGACAGAACAGTGGGTACAGAGAACATGCCTGATTGGCAGAAGGGTGCTGTGCTGGCTGGCTGGCTGGCTGTGCTGGCCGGCTGGCTGGCAAGGTGCTTTTAAGCCTTTAATGCATCACAGAGCCATGAGGGAATACTTGCTGCAATTTGACCAGCTTTGTGGGGCCAATAATGCATTCTCATAATCTCTCTCTCTCTCTCTCTCTCCCCCCGTGTGTCCCTCCACCAGTACCACCACAGTGTGTCCCTCCATCAGTACCACCACAGTGTGTCCCTCCATCAGTACCATCCACAGTGTGTCGCTCCTTCAGTACCACCACAGTGTGTCACTGCGTCAGTTCTGCCCCATCTTTATCCCTCCATCAGTACTATCCCACTGTGTGTCACTCCATCAGTGGACGGAGAGAGGGCAGCCCAGAGAGGGGGAATAGAGAGCGTAGGAGAGAGAGTAACAGTTCAGAGAGAGTGACATCAGTAAGGATGGAGGGAGAGAGAAAGAGGGGAGGGAGAGGTGCTGCATCATTCGCTGTTTTATTTAGGTTTAGGACAATTCTGAGGCGGCAATGTTTCTGTTCTCTGAGTGTCCTGAGTCTTTGGGTCGTTCCTCCACAGAGGTGATGAAGGAAGGCAGAGAATGTTATTGTCCCATGGTATAGTCAGATCTATTCCAGGCAAGCAGGGAGTGAATGGTTCCCGGGGTCAGTCAGCGGGAGTGTGGGCTTGAGGTCACAGTCAGTGAAGCCGCGATCATATTGAGTGGTGAAGCAGAGTGGAGGGGGGGGGGCATTTTAGTTCGAGGTGATGTGTTGAACTAATTCCTCAACCTGTGGACAAAGGTCGCCCACTCCAGTCCACCTTCAAACTGGGCACCAGAAGCCCTGAGAGGGTCCCCTGGAATTTGGCATTGCCTTGCTGAGTGAAACGGATTGAAGGAAATCAGACAAACAACATGAGGTGGAGAGTTGGATCTGATGGAGTTTGAAACAATATCCCCTTTGCTGGAACAATGCCGCCGCTCCCAATTTCCACCCCTCAGTATCTATCGCCACAATTCCCAGTCTTTGGTGTTTCTCAATCAATTCCCTGATTAAATCACAACCTGTCTCAGCAGGGATTTCACTGGGCTGATGTCATCTGTTTGTGAATCATTTCTAAATCTCTATTTTTAAACTCTGTTGAAACTTCACTGTCCCGGTGGAGACGGAAAATGGTATAAAATCTCCAGGAATGTTCTGTCCCAGCATTTCATTCCGAGACATTACCGGTAGCTCACGGGGACACGTCGCTGGGGCAGAGAAATGAGGGAAAAGTTTTATGAATATTTGGGTGTGCAGAAAATCCTGTACGTGATCATTGCTGTCGTTGGAGTCCCTGGTAAGTGAGCAGAACAATTCAAGTTTTATAACTCCAACCGTGTGTTAACTGGTGTTGACCTGATTCTCATCATGTTACAAGTTCCCAACTGATGATCGTTGTGCAAGAATATGTGAAGAATATCAATCCTCTCAGTGAAATATTTGTGAATTAACGTTGCTGTGATTTGTCTTATTTTCAGACAGCTGAAACTAACCCTCTTTTTCTCTCACTGCTGCCGGCCGGGAGCCACTAGAATGTTGTTCTTGCCTTCAGTGGTACCTTGCCCAGAGTTGTCCCAGTGCTCGGGACAGGCAGGCAGGCAGGCAGCTCTCCGGGACGGTGTGATTGGGAGAGGGGTTCACATTGTGAAGTTCACTGTGTCTGAGTTATTGATCAGAGTGAACACCCGCTCCTGTGGACACTGTGTCCCACTGTGGAGTCTGTCTGTCACAGTCGGATTCCACCCACAGCCTGTTGGTCAATAATTGGATCCATCTCCTGGACCAGTGGCCGCGGATCTACCGGCGTGTGTGTGTGTGTTGTTACTTCACCTGCACCATCTTGAGTCTGCTGAGATTACCCGCTGTATGTCTAAACTAACCCGACTAACTGCCCCCCCCCTGTCTCTGTGCTTTGGTACATATACCCCACACCATCCATACATGGGGATAATAGGTTGCATTCCTGGCACCGGCTGGATTTCGTGTGTGGGAAAGAACTGCAGATGCTGGTTTAAATCGAAGATAGACACAAAGTGCTGGAGTAACTCAGCGGGACGGGCAGCATCTCTGGAGAGAAGGAATGGGTGACGTTTCGGATCAAGACCCTTCTTGAGTCCCATTCCTTCCCTCCAGAGATGCTGGCTGTCCCGCTGAGTTACTCCGCTTTCTGCGTCGACCGTCTGGACCAGAAGGGGTGGACTCTCATTTGCAACAATTGGCCTCTGCCTCAGGAGGGAAGTGTGAAGGGCACCTTGTGTGGGGAGGGAGAGAAAGAGGAATATCAGGGATGATTGGATATGGCGGCCATTGTAGTGCATTCTTCCCCCAGCTTTAACCTTTACCTTTAGAAAGGAGATGAGGAGGAATTTCTTTAGACAGAGGGTGGTGAATCTGTGGAATTCATTGCCGCAGACGGGGGTGGAGGCCAAGTCAATGGATAGTTTTAAGGCGGAGAGTGATAGATTCTTGATTAGTGCGGGTGTCGGGGGTTTACGGGGAGAAGGCAACAGAATGGGGTTGAGAGGGAAAGATAGATCGGCCATCGTTGAATGGCGGAGTAAACATGATGGGCCGAATGGCCTAATTCTGCTCCTACGAGCTGCACTCTTGTGTAAAGTGTTTAAGAAGGAACTGCAGATGCTGGAAAATCGAAGGTAGACAATGCTGGAGAAACTCAGCGGGTGAGGCAGCATCTATGGAGCGAAGGAAATAGGTAACTATTTCCAGTCTGAAGAAGGGTTTCGGCCCGAAACGTTACCTGTTTCCTTCGTTCCATAGATGCTGCCTCACCCGCTGAGTTTCTCCAGCACTTTTGTGTACTCTTGTGTAAAGTCCTTTCTGAATAATTTCCTTTATCTGTGCTGAATGCTAACCTGGTTCTGGAAGGGCAGAGTTTGGGGATAATGCAATAGATGAAGTAGTTTGCATCAAGAAGCCATTGGGATAACCTCAGTGGAAGCTTGAGAGTGATGAGTGGTGAGTGTGGAATTCTCTGTCTCAGAGGGCGGTGGAGGCAGGTACTCTGGATGCTTTACGGGGTACTGATTGGGGATGATCAGCCATGACCACATTGATGGCGGTGCTGGCTCGATGGGCCAAATGGCCTCCTCCTGCACCTGTTGTCTACTGAACTCACTGTGGAATGAATCCATTAACGGAGCCACTCTGCTGCCGGATTCCATGTTGTCCCTGCCTTCCCTCCTGGAAGCCTCCCTCCTCGTCCCCATCAGATGCCGAGTTCCCAGAGCCCTGGTTAAACGCGGCCGGCCGCTCACGGTTAAGTCTGTGAAAGCGGCCCCATCACAGACTGTGAGCAGCATCAGGGTTCACTATAGAAAGGACCATTACGCCTATTGTAGCGGGTGGGTGGCTGCTCGTTCCCTCCCCGCCCTTTACCCCGCCCGCCCGTCACCTTATCTCTTCTCCCCTGAAGCAGGCAGGCAGGTCGGGCACAGTTGGAGCCGGCTCTGACATTGTTAAACTTGCAGCAGCCGCGCACCGACTCCAACACTCCTGATCTTGAGCTGAAAGTCGAGCCGGTGTTCAGCTCCGGAGACCGTGTTGAGTAAATGCCCAGTGTCCGTTCCCTTGTCTTTCCGCAGTGAATTTAGTGGCGATTGTGATCCTGTCCCGGGGAAAGTGTGGCCTCTCCACCTGCACCACTCGCTACCTGGTGGCCATGGCAGCGGCCGATCTACTGGTCGCCATCACCGAGGTCATTTTGTATTGGATCAAATATCATTACTTTTATTGGAGTTTCCTGGCCATCACCCCTGTGTGCCGTGTTAACGCTGTACTGAAGTCTGCAGCTACAGACTGTTCTGTCTGGTTCACCGTCACTTTCACCTTTGATCGCTTTGTCGCCATTTGTTGCCAGAAGCTGAAAACTAAATATTGCACCGGGAAAACTGCGGCTGTGGTTCTGGCAACAGTCGGCGTTCTGTTCTGTGTGAAAAACATTCCCCGCTACTTCACACGGGAACCCAGATATATCATCGACAATGTCCCGTGGGGCTGTGACATTTTGG
>JAXLNO010001526.1:0-120000 GCA_038087875.1 Malacoraja senta
TTGAGATGTGCATCAAACCTGTCAATGGATTTTAATTTTGTTAAACGTTGAATGATTGACAAAAAAATGATTCACAAATCAATGGAGTTTGTCATTGAAGTTTTTATTGGTTTGTTTGGTGACATAAGTTATGATGTGCCATCCTTGATTGTCCTTGATTGTGTGTTAGACCTTGAAGGAACTTGCACGTTACAATTGTTTATAAGTGATAGGTGCAGAATTAGGCCATTCAGCACATCGTCCACTCTGCCATTTAATCATAGCTGTCTACTTTTCCTCTTAACCCCATTCTCCTGCCTTCTCCCCATAACCCCTGACGCCCGTACCAATCAAGAATCTTATCTATCTCTGCCTGAAAAATATCCATTGATGGCCTCCACGGTCGTTTGGAAATTAATTCTACAGATTTGCCACCTTCTGACTAAATAAATACCTCATCATCTCCTTGCTAAAGAAATGTCCTTTAATTCTGAGGTTATGACCTCTGGTCGTAGACCCTCCACTCGTGGAAGCATCCTCTCCACATCCAGGCCTTTCCCTGGGGACAAACAATCAACAACAAATGAGAAAAAACACACATTTCAAGTAAGGATGCAGTTTGGAGAACTGTAGCCCTTGGTGCTGGAGCTCATGAATTTGGGAGATCCTGTGAGCATTACTCTATTAGGTTGAAGGTTATTATTGTCATTGGTACCGAGGCACATGGAAAAGGTTCCTAATGCATCCTATCCAATCAAGTCGAATCGATTTTTAGAGTAATACAGCAAGGAAACAGGCCTTTGGCCCAATTTGCGGATGGTGCCCCATCTAGACTAGTCCCACCTCTCCGCATTTGGCCCATACCCCTCTAAACCTTACCCCTCTCACCTACCTCTGGCAACTTGTTCCATACACCACCACCTTCTGTGTGAAAAAGTTGTCCCTCAGGTTCCAATTAAATCGTTTCCCTTACACCTTTAACCTCCGTCCTCTGGTTCTTGATTCCCATACTCTGGGTAAGAGACTCTGCATTCACCCTATCTATCACCCTTGTAATCCATACACACCTTGAAAGGATCAATGATTCAATTCAATGATACTTGTACATGTACCTAGGTACAGTGAAATGCTTTGTTTTGCATATAACCTGGTAAAATAATGTAGCAGACCACACCTAGGCAATATGCAAGTGCCGCCATGCTTTGGTGCTGCCAAAATCAAAAGTTCACCTAACAGTCCTCTACTGCCTGCCTCTGCACGTGGCTCCTACCCCGCTGGGTCCCCCTTCATTCTCAACAAGTTATCTCATTCTCTATGACAACCCTCCTTGCTCTCCCGACGGCCGTCATCTCTCACGGCTCTCCTCGCTCTTGGACTGCCTTCCTCTCTCTCCCATGGCCTTCCTTGCCTTCCCACGGCCCTCCTTGCTCTCTGATGGCCCCCTTGCTCTCCAACAATACTCCTCACTCTCTGATGGCCCCCTTGCTCTCCAACAATACTCCTCACTCTCCGATGGCCCCCTTGCTCTCCAACAATACTCCTCACTCTCCGATGGCCTGGATATTGACAGGATATTCCCTAGGACATTGAGGGAAGTTAGTGTAGAAATAGCAGGGGCTATGACAGAAATATTTCAAATGTCATTAGAAACGGGAATAGTGCCGGAGGATTGGCGTACTGCGCATGTTGTTCCGTTGTTTAAAAAGGGTTCGAAGAGTAAACCTAGCAATTATAGACCTGTTAGTTTGACGTCAGTGGTGGGCAAATTAATGGAAAGGATACTTAAAGATAATATATATAAGCATCTGGATAAGCAGGGTCTGATTAGGAACAGTCAACATGGATTTGTGCCTGGAAGGTCATGCTTGACTAATCTTCTTGAATTTTTCGAAGAGGTTACTAGGGAAATTGATGAGGGTAAAGCAGTGGATGTTGTCTATATGGACTTCAGTAAGGCCTTTGACAAGGTTCCTCATGGAAGGTTGGTTAAGAAGATTCAATTGTTGGGTATTAATGGTGGAGTAGCAAGATGGATTCAACAGTGGCTGAATGGGAGATGCCAGAGAGTAATGGTGGATGGCTGTTTGTCAGGTTGGAGGCCGGTGACTAGTGGGGTGCCTCAGGGGTCTGTGTTGGGTCCACTGTTGTTTGTCATGTACATCAATGATCTGGATGATGGTGTGGAAAATTGGATTAGTAAGTATGCAGATGATACTAAGATAGGTGGTGTTGTGGATAATGAAGTAGATTTTCAAAGTCTACAGAGAGATTTAGGCCATTTGGAAGAGTGGGCTGAAAGATGGCAGATGGAGTTTAATGCTGACAAATGTGAGGTGCTACATCTCGGCAGGACAAATCAAAATAGGACATACACGGTAAATGGCAGCGAATTGAGGAATGCAGTTGAACAGAGGGATCTAGGAATAACTGCATAATTCCCTGAAGGTGGAATCTCATGTAGATAGGGTGGTAAAGAAAGCTTTTGGTGTGCTGGCCTTTATAAATCAGAGCATTGAATATAGAAGTTGGGATGTAATGTTAAAATTGTACAAGGCATTGGTGAGGCCAATTCTGGAGTATGGAGTACAATTTTGGTCGCCTAATTATAGGAAGGATGTCAACAAAATAGAGAGAGTACAGAGGAGATTTACTAGAATGTTGCCTGGGTTTCAGCAACTAAGTTACAGAGAAAGGTTGAACAAGTTAGGTCTTTATTCTTTGGAGCGCAGAAGGTTAAGAGGGGACTTGATAGAGGTCTTTAAAATTATGAGCGGGTTAGACAGAGTGGACGTGGATAAGCTTTTCCCATTGAGAGTAGGGAAGATTCAAACAAGGGGACATGACTTGAGAATTAAGGGACAGCAGTTTAGGGGGAACATTAGGGGGAACTTCTTTACTCAGAGAGTGGTAGCTGTGTGGAATGAGCTTCCAGTGGAAGTGGTGGAGGCAGGTTCGATGTTATCCTTTAAAAATAGATTGGATGGGTATATGGACGGGAAAGGAATGGAGGGTTATGGTCTGAGTGCAGGTAGATGGGACTAGGGGGAAGTATTTATTTTTAATTTTAAAAAAATGTTCGGCACGGACTTGAAGGGTCGAGATGGCCTGTTTCCGTGCTGTTATGGTTATATGGTTATATTATATATGGCCCCCTTGCTCTCCAACAATACTCCTCGCTCTCCGATGGCCCACCTCGCTCTCATTGGTTACTCGCATGTCTCTTCTCACTCTCCGACTGCCCTCCTCACACTTCGATGGCATTCCTTGATCTCGGTGGTTCCTTGCGGGTCCCTCCTCAATCTCCGGCGCTCCTTGCTTTCGGCAGTTAGTTTCGGGTCTCCCCTCGCCCTCGCGGGTCCCGTCAGTGTCTGTGGTGGTCGAGCCAGGCCTACTGGAGGTCTTGGCCCCACATGCCACATCCTCTTGTGTTCTAAGAAATAAAGTTCTAGCCTGCTCAACCTCTCCCTGTACCTCAGGCCCTAGAGTCCTGGCAACATCATCATAAATCTCTGCACTTATTCCAGCTTAACAAATGCTGCCTGCAGCAAGGTGACCAAAACTTAACACAATACTCCAAATGCGACCATACCAAGGTATTTTGGTAGTGGCTGTGTTGAGGTGAAGTGCTATGTGGAGGAAAAGGGCATCTTGAGGCTTTGACCTGTCAGATCCAGAGCAAAGTAAACGAGACGGGATGCAGGATCACACGATGTGCTGCAGCTGCATGATGTGGGGGCTGGTGGAAACCTTGGTCAATGACACCTGGTGACGACATCTGAAGCAAATGCTGGTTGGTTGAAGAACAGACAAAGTGAATGACCTGGAGTCTGAGCTTCAAAAGCTGAGGCACATCAGAGACGGGGAGAATTACCTGAACGCTGTGTTCGCCCTGAGCTCGCTCCCGTGAGGGTGGTCTGGCTCAGGGCTGGAACAGTGCTCCCGTGAGAGGTTGTGGCGCTCGCGTGAGGGCGGCCCAGCCCAAGGGTGGAACGAGGCTCCCGTTGGAGCGGCCGAGCTCGGGGAGGTGCGGCGCTCGCAGCCCGAGGGAGGTTCGGCGCCCATGTCGGGGCGGCCCGGCCGGAGGGAGAGGCGACGCCCAAGTCGGGGGCGGCCCGGCCGGGGGGAGAAGCGACGCCCAAGTCGGGGCAGCCCGGCCAGAGGGAGAAGCGACGCCCAGGTCGGGGCGGCCCGGCCCGGGGAAGAAGCGGCGCCCATGTCGGGGCGGCCCGGCCCGGGGGAGGTTCGTCGCCCATGTCGGGGCGGCCCAGCCCGAGGCTGAAGACGGCACGGTACTCACGTGAGGGTGGCTGTGACGGTGTTCTGGCCTGAGTCCGGGGTTTGGCCGCGGGCCAGCGGCTACGTCTGCAGGACTGGTGGGCGGCAGCTTCGACCACCCCGGGCCGCAGTGTTTGAGCCGCGGGACTGATTTATAACATCGCCCGGGGGGTATCGACTCAGTGCAGAGGGAGAAGAGGAGGGAAGAGACTGCAGACCTATGACTTTTGCCTCCATCACAGTGAGGAGATGCTGGGTGGACTCACTGTGGTGGATGTTAATATGTGTTTATTGTTGTTTTTATTGTATTATATGTATGACTGCTGCAATTTCGTCCAGACTTCGGTCTGAATGACAATAAAGGCATATCTATCTATCTATTCTGGAGGGAGTTATGCCTGCCAGAGTAACTGCTTCCAAGGTGGCCTGTGGTGATGCAGAGGGTGTGACTGCTAGTGAGGCAGGCAGGGGAACGGAGATGAGGGACTGAGTTACAGGACTGTAGGAAGGATGAGCACCTGACCAGGGCACCGTGGTTCAGTGGGCCATTCGAGAGGGAACAGGGAAGAAAAACGTAGTAGTCTTGGAGATAGCATAGAGTGATACAGTGTGGAAACAGGCCCGTCGGCCCAACTCGCCCACACCAGCCAACATTGTTCCAGCAACACCAGTTCTACCTTGGTCCATACCCTTCCAAACCTGTCCTATCCCTATACCTGTCTAACTGTTTCTTAAACGATGGGATAGTCCCAGCCTCAACTACCTCCTCTGGCAGCTTGTTCCATACACCCACCACCCTTTGTGTGAAAAAGTTACCCCTCAGATTCCTATTAAATCTTTTCCTCCTCATCTTGAACCTATGTCCCCTGGTCCTTGATTCACCTACTCTGGGCTATTCCTCTCAAAGGAATGTAATGCTGAGGCTCTATAAGGCACTGGTCAAGCCGGATTTGGAATATTGTAAGGAATTTTGGGCAACATATCCAGGGAATGATGTGCTGGCTCTGGAGTGAGTCCAGATGAAGTTTCAAGAATTATTCCAGGAATGATTGGGTTAACATATGATGAGAGTTTAACGGCACTGGGCCTCTACTTGCTGAAGTTTAGAAGTATGTGGGGGGACCTCATTGAAACTTACCGAATAGTGAAATGCCTAGATAGAGTGGATGTGGAGAGGATGTTTCCACTAGTTGGAGAGTCTAGGACCAGAGGCCATCGCCTCAAAATAAAAGGATGTACCTATAGAAAGGCAATGAGCAGGGATTTCTTTAGTCAGAGGGTGGTGAATCTGGAATTCATTGCCATTTTAAGGCGGAGATTGATAGATTCTGGATTAGTATGGCTGTCAGGAGTTATGGCGTAAAGGCAGGTGAAGGGTTGAGAGAGAAAAATTAGATCAGCCATGATTGAATGGCGGAGTAGACTTGATAGGCCGAATGGCCTAATTCTGCTCCTACAACATGCTATTTTCAAGGAACAATGTAAGGCACTACTGGATCCCTTTACTCTGCAACACTTCCCTGGGGCCCGACCAATCACATTATGTACATTGAAACATGGAATTGCAGATGCTTGTTATAAAAAAAGACATCATGTTGGAGTAACTCAGTGAGTCAGGCAGCATCTGTTGACAAGATGCTTAGATGATGTTTTGGGTCAGGTGGGGAGTAGGACATTTCTCAGACTGTTTGGGGGGTGGGGCCTGAGCTGGAAGACTCGAGGGGCAGGACAAAGCCTGGCAAGTGATAGATGGATACAGGTGCTAGACAAAAATGCTGGAGAAAATCAGCGGGTCAGGCAGCATCTATGGAGAGAAGGAATAGGCGACGTTTTGGGTCGAGATCCTTCTTCAGACTGATGTCGAGGGGGGGGGCAGGAAAAAGAAAGGAAGGGGCGGAGACAGTAGGCTTGTGGGAGAGCTGGGAAAGGGAGGGGAAGGAGGGAGAAAGCAAGGACTACCTGAAATTGGAGAAGTCAATGTTCTATACCGCTGGGGTGTAAACTACCCAAGCGAAATATGAGGTGCTGTTCCTCCAATTTGCGCTGGGCCTCACTCTGGCAATGGCGGAGGCCAAGGACAGAATGGGAGGGGGAGTTGAAGTGCTGAGCAACCGGGAGATCAGGTTAGTTATTGCAAACTGAGCGGAGGTGTTGGGTGAAGCGATCGGCAAGCCTGCGCTTGGTCTCACCGATGTAGAGAAGTTGACACCTGGAACAGCAGATGCAGTAGAGTCGTGTTTTAGATAGGCAGATGGTTAGACAAAGGACAGAGAAAGAAAGAAGGAAAGTGAGATAAAGTAGTAGAGTTGCAAATTGAGAAGTCAGAGGAAGGGATATAGGGAGGAGGGGAAAACTAGTTACGTCCATGTGGGACTAATAGCGCAAATAGTTTAGATGGGGTGGAAATTGTAAAATGTGTTCAGGAGAGATTCCTCTGGCGATATGTAGAGGATCCACAAACAGGAGAGGGCAACTTTTGATCCTTCTAGGGAAATTGGGAGGGGCAAGTGGATGAAGTGTTCGTGGATGAGCCTTTTGGGACTAGCAACCACTGTAGTGTTAGGTTTAAGATAGTTATGGATAGAGATAAGGTGGGCCCACGAGTATAAATTCTAAAATGGGGCAAGGCCAACACTGAAGGTATATGACTGGTACTCGCTCAGGTTGGTTGGAGCAGGTTGTTTGAAGGAAGGGGAATGTCAGGAAAATGGGATGTTTTATAAGTGTTCTGAAAAGAGTCCAGGGTATGCATGTTCCTGTTAGAGTGAAGGGCAAGATAGGAGAGCGTAAAGCAGCTTGGATGACAAGGAAAATTGAGGCTCTGGTCAAGAATAAGAAGGAGGCATGAGGCAGGTACATACAGCTGGGATCAAGTGTTTCCATGGAGGAGTTTCAGGAACTGAGGAGCAAGCAAGAAAAGGAAATCGGGAAGGCAAAAAGGGGACCGGAGATAGCTCTGGCAGATAATTAAGGATAACCCCAAGAAATGTTATAAGTACTTAAAGGGATAAAGGGTAACCAGAGAGAGAGTGGGACCCCTCAGGAATCAAAGCGGTCAACTTTGTGTGGACATGGGCAAAGTCCTCCGTGAGTATTTATCCTCTTATTACCCTGGGGAAAGACATAATTGAATGGCAGAGTAAACTTGATGGGCCAAATGATCTATTTCTTATCCTATAACTTATGAACATGCCATTTTCAAGGAACTATGTACCTGGCAAGATAAGCAAGTTTGCAGATGTCACAAAAGATAGTGAAGATGGTTGTCAAAAATTACAGCAAGATCTTTATCAGTTGGGCAGGTTGGCTGACGAATGATTAATGGAATTTCAAACAGAAAAGTGTGAGGTTTTGCATGTTGGCAAGTGTAACATGAGCAGGATGCACACAGTGAATGGTAGGGCTCTGGGGAGTATTGTAGATCAGGGATCTAGGAGTGCAGGTGCATGGTTCCTTGAAAGTGGCATCACAGGTATATAGGGTGGTCAAAAAGCCTTTCGGCGCTGGCCTTCATCAGTCAGAGTATTGAGTATTGCAGGAAACATGTTCCCGATGTTGGGGGAGTCCAGAACCAGGGGCCACAGTTTAAGAATAAGGGGTAAGCCATTTAGAACGGAGACGAGGAAACACTTTTTCTCACAGAGAGTTGTGTGTGTGGAATTTTCTGCCTCAGAGGGCGGTGGAGGCAGGTTCTCTGGATACTTTCAAGAGAGAGCTGGATAGGGCTCTTAAAGAGCAGAGTCAGGGGATATGGGGAAAAGGCAGGAACGGGGTACTGATTGGGGATGATCAGCCATGATCACATTGAATGGCGGTGCTGGCTCGAAGGGCCGAATGGCCTACTCCTGCGGCTATTGTCTATTGTCTATTGAGTATAGATGTTGGGAGGTCATGTTGCAGTTATATCAGATGTAGGTGAGGTCACATTTATAGTATTGTGTTCAGTTTTGGCCCCCACTTTATTGGAAAGATGTCAAGCTGGAAAGGATGCAGAGAAGATTTACGAGGATGTTGCTAGATTTGAGGGCCTGACCTATAGGGAGAAATTGAGCAGGCAAGGACTTTATTCCTTGGAGTGCAGGAGGTTGAGGAGTGATTTTATAGAGGCGTACAAAATCATGTGAGGAATAGATCGGGTAAACATTTTTTCCCCAATGTTGGGGAATCAAGAACCAAATGCAGGAAGGTTGGCCTAGTGTAGATGGGCATGTTCGTCGGCGTGGGCAAGTTGGGCCAAAGGTTCTGCTTCCACGCGGTGTGACTCTGACACAGATAAAAGGTGTCAGTAGGTTGGACAGTTAGAGTACAATATTCGTTGTTCGTACCGTTGGTTGTAAGCTACCCAAGCAGAATACGATTAAGAAAGAACTGCAGATGCTGTAATAATTCCATCACTCCATAGATGCTGCCTCACCTGCTGAGTTTCTCCAGCATTTTTGTCAACCTTCAAGCAGAATATGAGGTGCTGTTCCTCTAGTTTGCGTGTGACTTCACTCCAGCAACGGGGGAGACCCAGGCCAGAAAGGTCAGTGGGAATGGGATTTTAAATGGTTAGGGATACTTTATTGTCACATGTGACTGGGCACAGTGAGATTATTTTAGTTGCATACACAATGGTTAGCAACCATTTCAATAGAACCTGTGCCTCACTGTACATGTACTTGTCAATAAATCTAATTCGACTTGAAGCTTCATCCAAACAAAGAATTTCATTTCACACTGCTCTACGTGACAATACATTTGCTCTAAATATGAACATGGCACTGATCACCCTCAGACCTCTGCCCCGCACATACATGGCGCCCGTCACCCTCTGCCCCGCACAGACATGGCGCCCGTCACCCTCTGCCCCGCACAGGCGTGGCGCCCGTCACCCGCTGTCCCGCACAGACATGGCGCCCGTCACCCTCTGCCCCGCACAGACATGGCGCCCGTCACCCTCTGCCCCGCACAGACATGGCGCCCGTCACGTCACCCTCTGCACTACATAGATCTTTGGCATAGACGGGGCTGCCATTTGCAACGGGGGAGACCCAGAGGCGGAGCGGTTGAAGGCCCCGCCCTCGGCTTGTCACCTGTCCGTCGCTCTTTGCTGATGTGTCTGCGCTCGGTTGGGGGAAGCTTGAGCGGAGGCCGCAGGCTTGTGACGGGCGATGGGCCGCCGCGGAGCCGCGGAGTTGTACCGCGCGCCCTTCCCGCTCTACACCGTCAGTGTCCCGCGGGCTGGCCTGGTGGTGACCGCGGGCGGCGGCGGCGCCTCCAAGACCGGCATCAGCAACGGGGTGGTAAGTGGCAGCGAAGGTCACCGCGGCCGGGATCAGCACCGCCTGCGCTCCATCCCCATCCCCCTCCCCCTCCCTGGGTCCGGCCCCGTCTCCCACTGTCAGCTGGACCTGGGCCCCCAGCCCCGGCTCCCACTGTCGGGTGACGGGTGGATCTGTGAACCCGGCCCTCAACGCCTGGTAAATCCAGGGGAGGAGCCGGCAACATTCACCAACGCAGATGGTGCATCCCTGGAAAAATGATCTTAACATCCAAGATTTTAATGATTGATTGAATCCTTGTTGAGGACATTCCATTTTAACAGATCACTCAACGTTCTCCATCCACCACAATCTTTGTACATTCATCTAATTTCCCTGATTCCACATCCAGCACAAGTTCTGTGCTGAACATGATGCCAAGACAATCTTTTATGTTACCTACATAAGCCTATCCAAAAAGCCACTTTCATATCTGCCTCGACCACCATCCCTGGCAACGCATCAGTATTTTTACCACAATCACCACAATCTGTGTTTGAAAAAAAAGATACTCTGTATATCTCCTTAAAACTTTGCCCCTCTTACTTTAAAGCTGTGCCCTCTACTATTTGATTTTTCCATCTTGGCAAAAAAAGTTTCTGATTATCTACCTTATCTATGCCTCTCATAATTTTATATACCACTATCAGATCTCCCTGCAACGTCCAGGTTTCCAAGTCTGACCAACCTCACGCCTAATCCAGGCAACATTCTGGTAAATCTCTGTACCTCCAAAGCCTTCCACATCCTTCCTGTAATGGGGTGACCAGAACTGCAGGTAATATTCCAAATGTGACCAAACCAAAGTCCTATAAAGTTACATTATGACATCCTGACTATTGTACTCAAGGCCCTGACCTATTAAGGCAAACATACCATATGCCTTCTTTACCACTCTTCCTACTTTGTTGCCACTTTCATTTGACCGTTGTCCCTCTAAACCTTTCCTATACATGTACTGAATAAATGCCCTTTAATTAAATAATATAATTGTGCCCACCTGAACCACTTTGTCTGGCAGTATCGTTCCATATAATGCCCCTCTGACCCCCTTTAAATCTCTCACCTTAATCCTATGCCCTGATGATTTTATGTACCACACGGGAACAGGCTGCACCACATTGATGCTGACCATCAACCATCATCTTCACCCATTTACATGTGTTGTCCGCTAATCCCACTTTCTGTGTGTTTACTCAATCTATTCCTCGCATGATTTTGTACACCGCTCTATACGATCACGCCTCATTCTGCTGCGTCCAAGGAATAGACTCCCAGCCTGCTCAACCTCTCCCTGTAGCTCAGGCCCTCGAGTCCTGGCAACACCTCATAAATCTTGAACATCGTTACAATAACATGGTGCACAAACTGAATACAATACTCTAAATGTGGCCTCACCAACATATATAACTGCAACATGACCTCCCAACATGTTTACTCAATGCTCTGACTGATGAAGGCCAATGTGCCAAAAACCTTTTTGACTTCAACAAAAGAACTGCATGTGCTGGTTTACAAAACAAGATACAAAGTGCTGGAGTAACTCAGCAGATCAGGCAGCATCTCCGGAGAATATGAATAGGTGACATTTTCAGGTTGGAACCTTTCTTCAGACTGATTGTAGTTGTTGGGGGGGAATGCTGGAGGAGTGATAGGGGTGCGGGGTGGGATAAAAACAGGTAAGTGATGTGGGTACATGAGGGGGGTTTTGATTGTCAGATGGGTGAACAAAGGCCAAACAGTCTGAAGAGAGCCCTTACCCGAAACATCGCCTATCCATGTTCTCCAGAGATGGTGCCTGACCCACTGAGTTATTCCAGCACTGTGTATCATTGTTTACTACGTGCATGTCCTATGTGCAGCCACAGAGCACCTCTAACAACATTTAAGAGGTATTTAGTTGAATATTTGAAAAATCAAGGTAGTGAAGGCTAGGGGTTGGGTGCTGGAAGATGTAATTAGTATAGTTAGAAACTTGATGGTAGCATGGACGCAATGGGCTGAAACCCCTCTTTCCCTAATGAATGACTGTAATTGTTCTGATTGCATGCCTTTATTTCTGGGATAATTTGCTTGGTGGGGTTTTTACTGTTTTGCTTTCCTGCCAGCATTTCCTGCGGTTGGAGCGAGTGGCTGGCAGCTTGTCGGCCACACTGATCCATTGCCATGACACGGAAACACGAGCCCCCATGAACATGGCAGTGGCCGGAAATGTTCTGGCCGTGGGGCAAGATGCCACTTGTCATGTACTTCGGTTCCAAGAAGAAAAAGAGAAAACTGCGCTGAGAAAGAACAGCAAAAAAGATGACACAGGTGATCATGACATTCAGCACACTACACCACACCGCTCTGTCCCCCTCATCCCCAGCAAGCTTGCTGGTGTTTCCACACCCACCTCTGTAGACTTTGGCATATCTGCCCTCTGCAAAGGCTACTGGGGAGACTTTAAACTAGAATGGTTGGGGGGAGGGACTCAAATAGAGAATGCTATTAAACAGTGTGTGAGGCAGGAGGCAGAGAAGGAAAGCACTCAGACCCAACATGTAGGGGGGAAAGAAGAAAACAATAAGAAACAGAGAATAAGAGGTGGTGGGGTTCTTAAATGGGTGAGCAGAGAAACAGAGGGGTGTAAAATGCAGGCGGAAGCAATAGGTAGCAAGGTGAAAAGTAAAAGTGGCAGGCAGACAAATCCAGGGCAAAAATCAAAAAGGGCCACTTTTCAACATAATTGTATAAGGGGTAAGAGCGTTGTAAAAACAAGCCTGAAGGCTTTGTGTCTCAATGAAGGAGCATTCGTAATAGGGTGGATGAGTTGAACGTGCAGATAGCAATTAATGATTATGATATAGTTGGGATCACGGAGACATGGCTCCAGGGTGACCAAGGCTGGGAGCTGAACATCCAGGGATATTCAATATTCTGGAGGGATAGAGAGAAAGGAAAAGGAGGTGGGGTAGCGTTGCTGGTTAGAGAGGAGATTAACGCAGTGGAAAGGAAGGACATTAGCTTGGAGGATGTGGAATCGGTATGGGTAGAGCTGCGAAACACTAAGGAGCAGAGAACACTGGTGGGTGTTGTGTACAGGCCACCTAGCAGTAGTAGTGAAGTTGGGGATGGCATCAAACAGGAAATTAGAAATGCGTGCAACAAAGGCAAAACAGTTATAATGGGTGACTTCAATCTACATATAGATTGGGTGAATCAAATTGGCAGGGGTGCTGAGGAAGAGGGTTTCTTGGAATGTATGCGGGATAGTTATCTAAACCAACATGTAGAGGAACCAACGAGAGAGCAGGCTATTCTAGACTGGGTATTGAGTAATGAGGAAGGGTTAGTTAGCAGTCTTGTTGTGCGTGCCCCCTTGGGCAAGAGTGACCATAATATGGTTGAGTTCTTCATTAGGATGGAGAGTGACATTGTTAATTCAGAAACAACGGTTCTGAACTTAAAGAAAGGTAACTTTGAGGGTATGAGACGTGAATTGGCCAAGATTGACTGGCAATTAGTTCTAAAAGGGTTGACGGTGGATATGCAATGGAAGGCATTTAAAGACTGCATGGATGAACTACAAAAATTGTTCATCCCAGTTTGGCAAAAGAATAAATCAGGGAAGGTAGTGCATCCGTGGATAACAAGGGAAATCAGGGATAGTATCAAAGCAAAAGATGGTGCGTACAAATTAGCCAGAAAAAGCAGCATACCAGAGGACTGGGAGAAATTCAGAGACCAGCAGAGGAGGACAAAGGGCTTAATTAGGAAAGGGAAAATAGATTATGAAAGGAAACTGGCAGGGAACATAAAAAACTGACTGCAAAAGTTTTTATGGATATGTGAAGAGAAAGAGATTAGTTAAAACAAATGTAGGTCCCTTGCAGTCAGAAACAGGTGAATTGATCATGGGGAACAAGGATATGGCGGACCAATTGAATAACTACTTTGGTTCCGTCTTCACTAAGGAAGACATAAATAATCTGCCGGAAATAGCAGGGGTCAAAGGAGATGGAGGAACTGAGTGAAATCCAGGTTAGTCGGGAAGTGGTGTTGGGTAAATTGAATGGATTAAAGGCCGATAAATCACCAGGGCCAGATAGGCTGCATCCCAGAGTACTTAAGGAAGTAGCTCCAGAAATAGTGGATGCATTAGTGATAATTTTTCAAAACTCTTTAAATTCTGGAGTAGTTCCTGAGGATTGGAGGGTAGCAAACGTAACCCCACTTTTTAAGAAGGGAGGGAGAGAGAAAACGGGGAATTACAGACCAGTTAGTCTAACATCGGTAGTGGGGAAACTGCTAGAGTCAGTTATTAAAGATGGGATAGCAGCACATTTGGAAAGTGGTGAAATCATTGGACAAAGTCAGCATGGATTTACGAAAGGTAAATCGTGTCTGACGAATCTTATAGAATTTTTCGAGGATGTAACTAGTAGAGTGGATAGGGGAGAACCAGTGGATGTGTTGTATCTGGACTTTCAGAAGGCTTTCGACAAGGTACCACATAAGAGATTAGGATACAAACTTAAATCACACGGTATTGGGGGTTCAGTATTGATGTGGATAGAGAACTGGCTGGGAAACAGGAAGCAAAGAGTAGGAGTAAACGGGTCCTTTTCACAATGGCAGGCAGTGACTAGTGGGGTACCGCAAGGCTCAGTGCTGGGACCCCAGCTATGTACAATTTATATTAATGAGCTGGATGAGGGAATTGAAAGCAACATTTCCAAGTTTGCGGATGACACTAAGCTGGGGAGCAGTGTTAGCTGTGAGGAGGATGCTAGGAGACTGCAAGGTGACTTGGATAGGCTGGGTGAGTGGGTAAATGTTTGGCAGATGCAGTATAATGTGGATAAATGTGAGGTTATCCACTTTGGTGGCAAAAACGGGAAGGCAGACTATTATCTAAATGGTGGCCGATTAGGAAATGGGGAGATGCAGCGAGACCTGGGTGTCATGGTACACCAGTCATTGAAAGTAGACATGCAGGTGCAGCAGGCAGTGAAGAAAGCGAATGGTATGTTGGCTTTCATAGCAAGAGGATTTGAGTATAGGAGCAGGGAGGTTCTACTGCAGTTGTACAGGGTCTTGGTGAGACCACACCTGGAGTATTGCGTACAGTTTTGGTCTCCAAATCTGAGGAAGGACATTATAGCCATAGAGTGTAGAGAAGGTTCACCAGACTGATTCCTGGGATGTCAGGACTTTCATATGAAAAAAGACTGGATAGACTTGGCTTATACTCGCTAGAATTTAGGAGATTGAGAGGGGATCTTATAGAAACGTACAAAATTCTTATGGGGTTGGACAGGCTAGATGCAGGAAGATTGTTCCCGATGTTAGGGAAGTCCAGGATAAGGGGTCACAGCTTAAGGATAAGGGGGAAATCCTTTAAGACCGAGATGAGGAAAAACTTTTTCACACAGAGAGTGGTGAATCTCTGGAACTCTCTGCCACAGAGGGTAGTTGAGGCCAGTTCATTGGCTATATTTAAGAGGGAGTTAGATGTGGCCCTTGTGGCTAAGGGGATCAGGGGGTATGGAGAGAAGGCAGGTACGGGATACTGAGTTGGATGATCAGCCATGATCATATTGAATGGCGGTGCAGGCTCGAAGGGCCGAATGGCCTACTCCTGCACCTATTTTCTATGTATCTATGTCTATGTATCATCTTAATTCCTGTTTGGTTTACTCTGTGCAGTGAAGAAGGCAGAGACGAAGAAACGAAGACAAGCCAATAAAACGGCATGTAATGCAGGTGGGGACACGCTGAAGGAGACGTCGGAGATAACGGTGGAAGCACTACATGTTGTGCACACGGACTTAAGCACAGACGCCCTGCAGAAATGTGTTCGGTTTAACCAGGCCCACTCCATTCTCGCAACCGGTGGTGTGGATGGATACATTCGGGTGTGGGAGGTATAACAGACATAAACTTTATGTGTCTTTAATTTGTGCTCATTGTGCATGACTTTGGAAAGTTGGATGCGTTGACTAACTGATGTGTAAAGTCAGAGTCACGCCCTGACTTGGGAGGCGCTTGCCTAAGGACATCAGACTCTGCTCCATGGTACGATGCCAGGGCTCTGTGACATATGCAAGACCACACACCAGACAGTTACACAAACCCCTGGCCACCCCCAAGACAGGCTTTGCTGTTTGCAACAATTCTATATTTTACTCTATTCCACCTCTCCTATCTACACCTCGGGTCAGGTGTGTACCAGCAACCCCTCCCTCCTCCCACTGTGGAATGATCCCCTAGGTTTGGTTCCAGCAGCCCAGACCTTCACCTGCTCCACTCCCCACCAGGATTGTGCCCGTAGGTCATGTCCCTGCTCCCACCCCTACCCAGGGGCTGCCTAATGTGGGTCGGTCTGGGTTTCATCTCAGGTTGGGGTTGTTGCCAGACAGGGCAGAGATGGGTATGTGGCAGACACGGTGTGCCAAAGGGCCTGTTGCTGTGCAGTACTGATGTATGTTCTACATCCCAGCTTTCCCTGGCTGTTCCACAGGGTGAGAGAGTGAGCAACTTTTCTGTGCACTTGGAAAATTGTACCAGAGATATTCCTCTGACTTTCAAGATGGTCTTCAACTGATTGTATTACTTTGATGAAGTATCTAAATAAGGAAATGTTTAAATATAAATGAGTTAATAGGGTTTAAATAAAAACATATTTTTCCTCTTCCAGTTTCCCAGTATGAAGAAGTGTTTTGACTTCCAAGCTCATGAAGCAGAGGTTGAAGACTTGGACATCAGTCCTGACAATAAGGTTTGATTTTTTCTTTTAACCACTTTTGTTTTATTGAATTTTGTTCATAGCAGAGACTACTTTGACTTGCCTGTTCCCCTGTTTATTCAGAGTATTCCCAATTTTGTGTTAAAAATTAAACGAGCAGTAAGGTTTGCCATCTTTGTTTAGTGATTGTAAAGGTTCCCATGTGCTGGTGTTTGAACTCGAGGCACGACAGTGGGAAATCCTGGCACTCTTTGCCCTGGGTGTCAGTGCAGTTTGTTATACCGTGGGAGTCACGCTGCTTACCCTGAAAGTCAGTCCACTGTGTTATAAATTCAACATTTACAAATCAGGAATATTATCAAATATTTCCCAGTGTTCTGGGTGTGGTGCTCCAATAACATCAGGACAAAACAACCCATTATTTTGGCATTCTTCTACTACCCTTAACGTTTACCCAAATGAGCTTGATGTATTCTATCTATAACATTGCAGCTGCTCTGGCTGAGATATATGTGTACCATTAGACATGGGAAGTGCTGCAAAAATGGAGGGTGGCTAGCGTAGTGCTTTATTTACGAAGGGCTGCAAATACAAAAAAGGACCTATTGAGCAGTGAGCTGTGAGTGGAATAAAAGTTACTGCAGTGGATTCTGAGAGATGATATGCATGCATTTAGAAACACCAGCATTCAGAATAGTTTTGTGTGTGGCAGATCATGTCTTACGGATTTAATTTAGTTTTTTGAAGAACTAGCCAATACGGTTTACCATAGTCTGTGTGGACTTTAGCAAGGCCTTTGATAAGGTTCCGCATGAAAGGCTGCAGGAAGGTTAGATTGTATGAGATCTAGGGAGAATTAGCCGACTGGATACAGTTCATGGAAAGAAACAGTGGGTGGAAGGTGCGCTGAGATCATTAGTGTGCATCAGGGATCAGAACTGAGCCCAATGCTCTTTGTGGTTTATATTAATGATTTGGTTGAGAATTTATATGATTGGTAAGTTTACAGATGTCTAAAATAGGTGTTATGGTAGACAGTGAACATGGTTATCAAGAATTACAGAGGAATCTTGATCAGTTGGGAAAGTGCGATGAGGAAGAGCTATTGGAGTTTAATCAATGTGTGAGCTCTTGCATTTTGGGTAGTCAAACCAGAGTAGGACCTTCACATTGAATGGCAGAGCCCTGGGGAATATTATAGAGCAGAGGGATGTGGAGTACAAGTATGTGGTTCCTTGAAAGTGAAGATAGACACAAAGCTGGAGTAACTCAGCGGGACAGGCAGCATTGAGAGAAGGAATGGGTGATGTTTCTGGTCGAGACCCTTCTTCAGACTGAGACTTCCTTGAAAGTAAAGTTGCAGGTAAATAGGGTGGTGAAGTAGGCTTGAGGCGAGCTGACCTTCGTTAGTCAAGGAATTGTATTTAGAAGTTGGGATAATATGTTACAGTTCAAAACATTTGTAAGGCCTCACTTGGAGTATTGTGTTTAGTTTTGGTCAGCCTGTTTTGTGAAAGATGCTGGAAAGTGCAGAGAAGATTTATGATAGACATGAGGAAAACCAGTGGCCACAGTCTTAGAATAAAGGGGAGGCCATTTAAGACTGAGGTGAGAAAAAACTTTTTCACCCAGAGAGTTGTGAATTTGTGGAATTCCCTGCCACATTGGAGGCCAAATCACTGGATGGATTTAAGAGCGAGTTAGATAGAGCTCTAGGAGTCTAGTGGAATCAAGGGATATGGGGAGAAGGCAGGCACGGCTTATTGATTGGGAACGATCAGCCATGATCGCAATGAATCACGTGCTGGCTCGAAGGGCCGAATGGCCTCCTCCTGCACCTATTTTCTATGTTTCTATGAGGACTTATAGGGAGAGGCTGGGCAGGCTAGGATTATTCCTTAGAGCGCAAGAAGATGAGGATTGATCTTATAGAAGTGTATCAGGTCATGAGAGGAATAGATAGGGTAAATGCACAGTCTTTTACCCAGAGTAGGGAAATTAAGAACCGGAGGACACGAGTTTAAGGTGAGAGAGGGAAGATTTAATAGGAACCTGAGAGGCAACTTTTTCATGCAGAGGCTGATGGTATATGGAAGCTATCAGAGGAAGTAGTTGAGGTTACGGATGGGGCATCTTGGTCAGCATGAAAGTTGGACTGAAGGACCTGCTTCCTTGTTGATCAAGAGTCAAGAGTGTTTTTATTGTCATATGTCCCAGATAGAACAATGAAATTCTTACTTGCTGCAGCACAATAGAATTTGTAAACATAGTACATAAACGAGAGAAAAACAGTTCAGTGTGTATATATACACATAACACACATACTCAAAAATCAAACGATTATAGTGTAATAATAATAATAGTCTGTTTTAGTTCAGAGCGTATTTGTTGTCTTGTTTAATAGCCTGATGTCTGAAAGGAAGAAGCTGTTCCTGAACCTGGACGTTACAGTTTCCAGGCTCCTGTACCTTCTTCCCGATGGCAGTAGTGAAATGAGTGTGAGGCCAGGATGGTGTGGGTCTCCGATGACGTTAGCTGCCTTTTTCAGGCAGTGACTCCGATAAATCCATTTCGATGGTGGGGAGGTCAGAGCTGGTGATGGACTAGGCAGTGGTCACAACTTTTTGCAGTCTTTTCTGCTCCTGGACGTTCAAGTTGCCGAACCAGGCCATGATACAACCAGTCAACATGCTCTCTATCGTACACCTGTAGAAGTTCAGGAGAATCCTCTTTGACAAACCGAATCTCCGTAATCTTCTCAGGAAGTAGAGGCACTGATGTGCTTTCTTTATAATTGCATCAGTGTGCTGGGTCCAGGAAAGATCTTCGGAAATATGCACGCCCAGGAATTTGAAGTTTTTGACTCTCTCCACCATCGTCCCATTGATGTAAACAGGATTGTGGGTCCTCGACCTTCCTCTTCCAAAGTCCACAAACAGTTCCTTGGTTTTGCTGGTGTTGAGAGCCAGGTTATTGTGCTGGCAACATATTGACAGTCGCTCGATCTCTCTTCTATACTCTGACTCGTCCCCATCAGTGATACGTCCCACAACAGTGGTGTCGCAGCGAACTTGATGATGGAGTTCGCACTATGTTCGGCTACGCAGTCATGAGTATAGAATGAGTAGAGCAGGGGGCTGAGCACGCAGCCATGAGGTGCTCCCGTGCTGATTGTTATCGAGCCTGACACATTTCCACCAATACAGACAGACTGTGTACTGTGGATGAGAAATTCTAGGACCCAATTGCAGAGAGATGCGCAGAGACCCAGTTCTGTGAGCTTGGTAACCAGCTTGGAAGGGATGAGGGTATTAAACGGCGAGCTGTAGTCTATAAACAACAGCCTGACGTAAGTTTTTATTGTCCAATTGGTCCAGTGGAGAGTCAGTGAGATCACATCCTCCGTGGACCTATTGTGACGGTAAACAAACTGTAGTGGGTTGAGGTTCTTGTCGAGGTAGGAGTTGATATGCCCCATAACCAACCTCTCAAAGCACTTCATCACCACACACGTTAGTGCCACTGGTCGATAGTCATTGAGGCACGTCACCTTGCTCTTCTTGGGCACCGGTATAATTGATGCCCTTTTAAAGCAGGTGGGAACCTCAGACCTCAGAAGTGAGAGGTTGAAAATGTCCACAAAAACTCCAGCCAGTTGGTCTGCACAGGTCTTAAGAACTCTACCGGGTATACCATCAGGTCCAGGCGCTTTCCGAGGGTTCACCAACCCTTGAAGAATCTTCTGACGTTGGCCTCTGTGACTGTGACATCAGGGTGTATGGGGGCTCGGGAAAGCACATCAGTGTTCTCCCTATCAAAGCGTGCGTAGAAGGCATTGAGCTCGTCAGGGAGTGCTGCTTTGCTGTCGTTTGAGCTGCCTCCTGGTTTCGCCTTGTAAGAGGTGATGGCATTCAAGCCGTGCCATAGTTGCCGAACATCCGCCCCATCCTCCAGCTTAGAGCAGAAGACCCTTTTGGCCTTTTTGATGGCCTTGTCAAGGTCGTATCTGGAATTCCTATAGACCACTGCGTCACCTGAATGCCAGGGATCTGGTCTTCAGAAGAATGCGCATCTTCTGGTTCATTCAAGGCTTCTGGTTAGGAAACACTCGAAAGGTTTTTGTTGGGATGCAGTCCTCCGCACATTTCCTTATGAAGTCTGTAACGACTGTGGCGTATTCATTCAGGTCCATTGCCGAGTCCGTAAACATTGCCCAGTCTACAGACTCCAAACAGTCCAGTAGTTGTTCCTCTGCCTCCCCAGTCCAGCTCTGTACAGTCCTCACCTCTGGGGGTGGGCTCTTCAGTTGCTGCCTGTAGGCAGGAAGAAGCAGCGGTCGGAATGGTCGGAATTCCCAAAGTGAGGGCGAGGGATAGAGCGGTAGGCATCCTTGATGGTGGTGTAGCAGCGATCAAGGGTGTTTAATCCTCTGGTGCTGCAGGAGACATGTTGGTGGTAGTTTGGGAGTGATTTTTCAGGTTGTCTTTGTTGAAGTCCCCAGCTATGATGGTAAACGCCTCGGGGTAAGCTGTCTGGTGCTTATTGACCACGGCGTGCAGCTCCTCCAATGCCAGACGGACCTCTGCCTGGGGTGGGATGTAAACCGCTGTCAGGATGATGGAGGTGAATTCCCTCGGTAGGTAGAAGTGACGGCACTTCACTGCCAGATGTTCCAGGTGCGGAGCGCAGGGGTTAGACAGGACTGCCACGTCTGAGCACCACGAAGTGTTGACCATGAGGCAGACCCCCCCTCCTCTCCCTTTCCCAGACGCCAGTGTACGGTCCATACGGTGGATGGAGAACCCTTCAGGCTGGACCTCTGTGAGTCTGGGAAGCTGGGGGTGAGGCAAGTCTCTGTGAAACAGAACACAGAGCATTCCCTCAGCTCCCTTTGGTAAAGCAGCCTTGCCCTTAAGTCATCCACTTTATTTTCTAACACTATGATTCAGAATGTTCTCCAACAAACCCCCTGCCACTGATGTAAGGCTCACCACCCTGCAGTTTCCAGAAGAAGGGGTTGATATTAGCTATCTCTCCTATTGCTAATGAATATGCAAAATTCCCCACTGCAGCCCAGCAATCTTCTTCCTTGCTTCCCTTAGCTTCCTGGGTTAGATCCCGTCCAAGCCTGGCAATTTATCTACCATTAAGTACTTCAATATTTCTATCACTTCCTCCTTCCTGGTGGAAATGTGGTCCAGAATATTGGTGCTGTTAACTCTCCATGTCCTTCTCCCTGGTGATTTAGGATCATATTTATAATCGCATAGATTACTCCTCTGGCCCCTGAGAGATTTATGGGTTTACCTATGCGCACTGTTAAGGACCATAATAAACCGACTTGTTCGATAGACTCGCCACTGATCTATGAGCTATTTTATTTTGTGTCTGTGCCTGCCTGAGTAAACCCAGATACAGGGTACAGGTGTAGCACAAAATTCCAACTTACACTTCCTTCCTTTTTCTGATCAAACCTTCAATATCCTTTTGTTAACTTGAAGTTTCCCAAACTTGACCCCTCTCACCCTGGTCACAAACTCTTTGAATCACTTCCCTCTGGAAGGCGACTCCGGATTGTCAAAGCTGCCACAGCCAGACATAAATACAGCTTTTTTCCACGAGTAGCAGCTCTACTCAATAATCAAAAACCTGTAGACTCCTTTTGCTCTAGTATTTTATTTAATTCGCATATTTAATCGATAATGTTTTATTATTAATGTTTAATGTTTTAACTGTTTAAATGTTTAATGTTTAACATTCTTAACTGTCACTGTATGTCATGTTGTCACTTGTGGGTGGAGCACCAAGGCAGATTTCTTATATGTGAATACTTGGCCAATATACTTATTCATTCATTCATTCACTTACCATCTTCCAGGGACATGCTGCCTCTGATTACCTCCCACTTGCTAGATGTTTATTACTGCAATGTTATGCAGGGATGTCGTTGCAGTGTGTTTCTTGCAGGATGTGGGAAGCAAAGGGCACTGCTGGTGCCTCTGACCACTACACCCGTGGGAATTGTGTCCAGATGCAGCTCCCCAAGGACCGAGTTAGGGAATTGGATTAGCAGCTAGATGACCTGCTTACCATCCGGGAAACTAAAGCTTCCTGGACAGGATTTACAGTCAGGCCGTCACTCCGACAGTACAGGAGGAGTGACTGTTAGAGACAGCAAGAAGGGGATGAGTGCAGGAGATCTCAATGTGTGTACCTCTTGAAAACAGGTGCACCCTCTTTCATGGAAACATAGAAAATAGGTGCAGGAGTATGCCATTCAGCCCTTCGAGTCAGCACCGCCATTCAATATGATCATGGCTGATCATCTAAAATCAGTATCCCGTTCCACTTTTTCCCCATGTCCCTTGATTCCCTTAGCCCTAAGAGTTAAATCTAACTCTCTTGGGAGCTGTCGGGGCAGACGACACTTCCAGTCTGAGCAGCGGGTAGGTCTGTCACTCGGATCCTGACACGGAGGCTCAACTAGCGAGGCCGACGTCAGGCAGAGCCATAGTGGTGAGTGACTCCATTGTCAGAGGTGCGGACAGGAGATTCTGTGGCAACAGGCGAGACTCAAGGATGGTGTGTTGCCTTCCTGGTACCAGGGTCCAAGACGTCTCAGACCAATTGCAGAACTTCCTCGAGTGGAAAGGGGAGCAACTGGAAGTAGTTGTGCATGTAGGCACAAACGACGTAGGTAAGAGGAGGAAGGAGGTTCTGCAACACGAGTATAGAAAATTAGGTAGAGGGCTGAAAAGCAGGACCTCCAGGGTAGTTATCTCTGGGTTGCTTTCAGTACCTCATGCTAGTGAGGGTAGGTCGGAACAGAAAGATAGGGGAGCTGAATGTGTGGCTGAGGAGTTGGTGTAGGGGGCAGGGATTTAGATTTCTGGATCATTGTGGTCTCTTCTGTGGCAGGGGTGACCTAAACAAAAGTGACGGGTTGCACCTTAACTGGAGGGGGACCAACATTCTGGCAGGCAGGTTTGCTAGTGCTACACGGGTGGGTTTAAACTAAATAGAGGGGGGGGGGTGTAGAGTCGACAGCGTTAACAGGAAAGAGAGTGCAGGAAAGGTCACAGAAGTCTCCAGAAATAACAGGACAGAAAGTTTAAAAAGGGGGAAGAGAGTAAGGTTGGTTAAAATTTGGATGGTTGTGATAGGAGGGGTGGTCACACCTAATTGAAGGTATTAAATTTGAATGCACTTAGCCAAAGGAACAAAGTGGATGAGCTTGTAGCTAAGATCAGAATATGTAGAGACCCTGTGGGTAGAGCTGCAAAACTGCAAGAGTAAAAATACTCTAATGGGAGTTATTTACAGGCTCCCAAACAGTAGCCGGGATTTTGGGTACAAGTTGCATCAGGAAATACAATTGGTGTGTAGGAAAGGCAATGGTGGTCATGGGAGATTTCAATAAGCAGGGTAATCTGGGAGAATCAGGGTAGGCTGGGAGAATCAGGCTGGCACTGGACCACAAGAGAAAGAATTTGTAGAGTGCTTCCGAGATGGTTTCTTAGAACAGCTTGTAGTGGAGCCTACCAGGGATAAGGCAATTCTAGATTTAGTGGTGTGCAAGGAACCAGATTTAATAAGAGAACTTGTAAAGGAACGACTAGGAGGTAGTGACCAAAATATGATAAGGTTAACCTACAATTTGAAAGGGAGAATGTGAAATCAGATGTGTTGATATTACAGCTGAGCAATGGGGAATACCGAGGCACGAGGAAGGAGCTCGCAAAGAGAGACTGGAAAGGGGTTTTAGCAAGAATTACTGTAGAGCAACAACGGCAGGAATTTCTGCGGATAATTCAGAAGGTGCAGGATCATTTCATTCCAGAGGAAGAAAGATTCCAGGTGGAAAATAAGACGACCGTGGCTGACAAGGGAGGTCAAGGAGAACATAAAAGCAAAAGAGAAGACATTATAACATAGCAAAGATTAGTCAGATTACTGATTAGTGCAAAGAAGCCAGAGGATTAGGATGTTTTTAAAGAACAACAAAAGATAACTAAAAGGACAATACGGTGAGAAAAGATGAAGTACGAATGTAAGCTAGTCAATAATATAAAAGAGGATAGCAAGAGTTTCTATGGATATATAAAGAGTAAAAAAGAGGCAAGAGTGGACATTGGGCCTCTGGGGAATGATGCAGGAGGTGATAATAGGAAATCAAGAAATAAGACATCAGCGGTGTGTCTGCAATTCCAGAGAGTCAAGGGCTGAAAGTTAGTGGAGTGACGATTGCAAAGGAGAAGGTGCTAGGAAAACTGAAAGGTGGATAAGTCACCTGGGCTGGGTGGACTGCACCCCAGGGTTCTGAAGGATGTGGCCTCAGAGATTGTGGAGGCATTAGTTGTGATATTTCAAGAATCACTAGAGTTAGGAGTGGTTCCTGAAGATTCGAAAATTGGGAATATTACAAGAAGGGAGCAAAGCAGAGGACCGGAAACTATAGGCCGGTTAGCCTGACTTTGGTGGTTGGTAAGATTTTAGAGTCAATTAATAAGGATGAGGTTACGCGGTACATAGAGTTTCACGATAAAATAGGCCGAAGTCAGCATGGCTTTGTGAAGGGAATATCTTGCCTGACGAATCTGCTGGAGTTCTTTGAGGAAGTTAATAGCAGGACAGACAGAGGGGAGGCTGTAAATGTTGTTTACCTAAAGCTTCAGAAAGCCTGCGAGGGAAGATGAGAATCTATGCTACTAAAGGGGAGATACTAGCATGGATAGCGCATTGGCTGGATGGCAGAAGTCAAAGAGTTGCAATAAAATGTGCTGTTTCAGGTTGGCTGCCAGTGAATAATGGTCGGTGCTGGGACCGCTTCTCTTCACGTTGTACATTAATGATTTGGATTGAAGGCTTTGTGGTCAAGTTTGCAGATGATACTAATATAGGTGGGAGGGGTGGGGGGGGGAGGCAGTGTAGAGGAAGCAAGGACTCTGCAGAAAGACGGACTGGTTAGGAGAGTGGGCAGAGTTGTGGCAGATGAAATTCAGTGTAGCAAAGTGCGGAGTCATGCATTTTGGTAATAAGAATAAAGGCGGAGATTATTTTCTAAATGGAGAAAGAATCCAGAAATTGGAGGTGTAAAGGGACTTGGGAGTTCTGTTGCAGGACTCCCAAAAAGTTAATTTGCAAGTCGAATTGGTAGTAAGGAAGGCAAATTCATTGCTAGCATTTATATCAAGAGGACTAGAATACAAAAAACAGACAGTAATGCTGAGGCTCTATAAGGCATGGTCAGGCTGCATTTGGAGTACTGTGAGCAAATTTGAGCCCCATATCTGAGGAAGAATGTGCTGGCTCTGGAGAGGGTCCAGAGGAGGTTTACAAGAATGATTCCAGGAATGAGTTGGTAAGCGTATGATGAGCGTTTGACACCAATGGGCCTGTACTCGCTGGAGTTTAGAAGGTTGAGGGGGTTTGAATTGGATATGGAAAGGATGTTTCCACTGGTGGGATAGTCTAGGACCAGAGCTCATAGCCTCAGAATTAAAGGGCGCTCTTTTAGAAAGGAGGTGAGGAGGAACTTCTTTAGTCAGAGGGTAGTTAATCTATGAAACTCATTGCCACAGAGGGCCGTGGAGGCCAAGTCAGTAGATATTTTTAAGGCAGAGATTGACAAATTCTTGATTAGAACGGGTGTCGAGGGTTATGGGGAGAAGGCAGGAAAACAGAACTCGGAGGCAGAGATCAGCCATGATTGAATGGCGGAGTAGACTCGATGGGTCGAATGGCCTCATTCTCCCCCTATAACTTGTGAACTTATGTTGTTTTCCTCTCCAGTTGCTGCTGATCTACCTCTCCCAAGTCCTGTTGACACTGTCAAAATCCACCTTCCCCAGTTTAGGGCTCTGACTGAAGACCAGCTTTATCTTTGCCCATGACTATCTTGAAGCTTATGGTAACTCTCTCCTCCACAGACAATTCAGTCATTTGTCTTCCTCCTTCCCTAGGATAAGGTCAAGTGCAGCCCCCTCCCAAGTTAGACTTTATACAAACTACTTTTTGAATGCAGTCAGTGCAGAAACAGGCCCATCGGCCCACCACTTCCATGCTGACCTTTCTGCCCATCTAGACAGCGCATGTGCTCGCACAGGATCTTTCTCCTGCGCCTTAAACGCAGTGATTATATCTGATTCCACCACCTCATCTGGCAACAAGATCCAGCTATCAGTCACTCTTGGTGTAACAAGCTTTCAAATCTCCTGTAAAGCACCTTCCTCACACTCTAAATCTGAGCCTCTTGTTTATGATGCCCACTGCAGACACCACCACCTGCAGGTTCCCCTCCTTCCTGACCTGAGAAAACAATTGCCATTCCTTCATCGTTGCTCAACACAGATCTGCATTGACTTGACAGCATTATGGAATAACTAATATTCATTCATGTTTCCCTGGACAGATAGTGACGGTGGGACGAGACTTCAAGTGCTGTGTCTGGAAAAATGACCAGTTGGTGACAGGCTTATGCTGGAATGAGAACATGCCTCAGATTACTGAGAAGATGTACCGATACCAGGCATGCAGGTGAGTATTTACACATTCCATCTCCCATCCCGGGTCCTTAAACTGTAGGTATCAGGGTTGGTGGGCACTAGAAACTCCGCTTTAAGATGGAGACAGAATCTAGAATCCAGAGTGTTACGCTACCTTTAGTCGTGTATTTGTGGGCACTGCATTTTAGTGGGAATGCCAAAGCTTTGGGTAATGAGGCTCACCAGAAAGATTCCAGATATATGGGATTAGAGATGTGGAGAAGCTAGAAAAGTTGAAGTTCTCTGAACCTAGAAGGTTGTAAAACATATTGATATTATGAAGGAGCGATGTTAGTGGTCCTGAGGGACGCATAGGTGGATAGATCTTTAGAATCCAGGAAGAAGTAACAAAGACGACTGAGGGCAGAGCTGCAGAAAGTATGTCAGTAAGTGCCTTGATAAAGTTGCACGTGTTAGACTGCTCAGGAAGATTAGGTTCATAGGATCAAGGGTGAACTAGACAATTGGATACAAAATTAGGAGTCAGGAGGTGGTAGTGGAGCGTTATTTTTCAGTTTGGCGATAAGATCCTATGATCCGTGGAGTGCTGCAGGCCTGGGTCCACTCTTGTTTGTCATGTATTTAGTTTATACACAGGCCCTCCTGCCCAACGAGTCCTCGCCGACCAATCATCACCCATACATAGTTCTATCTGACACACTAGGGACATTTTACTGCAATCGATTAACCTACAAACCTGCACGTCTATGGAATGTGGGAAGAAACCGGAAGCATCCAGAGAAAACCCACGTGGTCACAGGGAGAGCAGCATCATTGAATGGCGGAGTAGGCTCGATGGGCTGAATGGTCTAATTCTCCTGTGATTTATGAACATGCAAACTCCAAACAGACAGCACCCATAGGTTGGGATCGAACATGGGTCTCTGGCGCTGGAAGGCAGCAGCCCTGTATTAATGGTTTGGATGGAAATGTAGGATGCCTGCTTTTTAAGTTTGCAGATTACACCAAAAATGGTGGTGTGGTGGACAGTGAAGGAGGTTATCTATGATTACAACAGGATCATTATTACCTGTAAAAATGGGACAGGAATTTCATATGGCAATAACTCAGAACAGTGTGAAGTGTTGCATTTTACAAAGTTAAATCATGGCAGACATACACAGGACCCTAGTGAGAGTTGCAGAACAGAGAAACCAAGGTGTACAAGCACATAGTCCCATAAAGGTAGTGACACAGGTCACTCTTTTACAGGTCACATGTCATAGAAACATAGGAAATAGATGCAGGAGGAGGCCATTCGGCCCGTCGAGGCAGCACCGCCTTTCATTGTGATCATGGCTGATCGTCCCCAATCAATAACTCGTGCCTGCCTTCTCCCCATAACCCTTGATTCCACTAGCCCCTAGAGCTCTATCCAACTCTCCCTTAAATCCATCCTGTGGCAGGGAATTCCACAAATTCACAACTCTGGGTGAAAACGTTTTTTCTCACCTCAGTCTTAATTGGCCTCCCTTTATTCTAAGACTTGGCCCTTGGTTCTGAACTTGCCCAACATTGGGAACATTTTTCCTGCATCTAGCTTGTCCAGTCCTTCCTTTTATAATTTTATATGTTTCCATAAGATCCCCCTCATCCTTCTAAACTCCAGTGAATACAAGCCCAGTCTTTTCAATCTTTCCTCATATGACAGTCCCGCCATCCCAGGGATCAATCTCGTGAACCTACGCTGCACTGCCTCAATCACAAAGATGTCCTTCCTCAAATTAGGAGACCAAAACTGTACACAATACACCAGATGTGGTCTCACCAGAGCCCTATACAACTGCAGAAGAACCTCTTTACTCCTGTACTAAAATCCTCTTGTTATGAAGGCCAACATTCCATTAGCTTTCTTCACTGCCTGCTGTACCTGCACGCCAACTTTCAGTGAGCGGTGTACAAGGACACCCAGGTCTCGCTGTACCTCCCCCTTACCTAACCTAACCCCATTGAGATAATAATCTGCCCCCTTGTTTTTGCCGCCAAAGTAGATAACCTCACATTTATCCATGTGGTTTATTATTGGTTTATTATTATTATGCTGATAGAAATACAGTGAAAAACATGTTTTGGGTGATATCTAGATGGATCATACCACATATGAGGACAACAGGTTATGCAAGAGAGAAAATAAACATATTGCAGAACAGTGTTACAGCTACAGAGAAAGTGCTGATGTAAAAGGTGCAAGGGCCACAATAATGTGGATTGGATGATCAGGAATACTTCCATGTCATACAAGAGGTTTAAGAGGGAAAAGGGCCAAACACGAGTCAATGGCATTGGCTTAGATGGGTCATTTTGGTCACCATGGACAAGTTGGGCTCGAGGGACTGTTTCTATGCTGTATGTCTCTTGAGATGTCCGGTCAAGGGTTTGATAATAGTGGAGACAAAGCTGTTCCATAATCTGGTGATTCAACAATTCATACTTTAAAGCTTTTGTATATTCTGCCCAACTGCAGAAGAGGGAATGACGAGTGTAAATGCTCTTTGATTATGTTGGCCGCTTTCCCGAGCCAGCATGCAGTAAAGATGGAGTTGATGGTGAGGAATCTGGTCTGTGTGATGGACAGGGCTAATCCACAACTCTGCAATTTCTTAAGGTCTTGGGCGAAGCAGTTACCAAACCAAGCTGCAATGCATCCCCTTACGTTGTTTTCTATGGTGCACCTGTAGAAATTGATGAGTCATTGGGGGGGGGGGGGGGGGCGTGCTGAACTTCTTCAATCTCCTGAGGAAGTAGAGGTGTGCTTTCTTAGCCATAACTTCAGTGTGGATGGGCCAACACCGATTATTGAGAGACAATGTGAAGATGTAATGCTGGAATTAAGACCAGTGGTGTGCTGCAAGGATCGAGGCTTAGCTTCCCGTTGTTTATTTATGTTCGTGATTTGGCTAAGAATGTAGGTGGCATGATTAGTAAGTGTGCAGATGACACCAAAATGGGTGACATAGTTGTCGCAGGATCCAGATCAACTGGTGGAAGAATGGCAGATAGAATTTAACTCAGCCAGTGAGGCCTTTTGGGGAGTTTATCCCAAGGGAGGACATACACAGTGACTGCCAGGGGAGTATTGTTGAACAGAGACACTAGCGATACAAGTACATACTTTCCTGAAAGTGATGACATAGGTAGTGAAACGGCGTATGTTGCACTTGCCTTTGTCGGCTTAGCATCGAGTACAAGAGTCCACATCATATTACAGTTGTACAAAGCATTGGATAGAACACACTTGCAGTATTATGCACATTTCGGTCACTAACCTATTGCAGAAAAGATTAACAAACACGTTTCGGGGCTGAAAGGCTTGAGTTGTAAGGAGAGACTGGCTCGGCCTTTTAAAAGGATCCTGAGAGCCAGCTTTTCCATAAAATAGGTGGTGGGCATGGCAGATGCTGCCTGAGGATGGAGGCAGGTACAATCACAACATTTAAAAGTAATTTGGACAGGTTCATGCCTGGTAACGGTTAGTGGCAAGTAGGACCAGCCCAACAAGACATCTTGGGCGCCTGGACGTCTTGGGTGAAGGGCCTATTTCTGTGTTGTATAACTCTGACTGGTAATTTATATTTCTTGTGTTATTACATTCTGTGCACTTCAGCTAGTTTACGTCTCTATGGCTGCTCACTGAGTCCTTGTTGTTTTGCAGATTTGGGAAGGTTGAGGATAATAAGGAAGCTCTCCGCCTTTACACTGTGCAGATCCCACATAAACGAGAACGGAAGCCCCTTCAGTGCTACATCAGCAAATGGGACGGAAATACCTTCCTGCCGCTTCTCACTCGCGATTGTGGCAATGAAGTGATCTCTGCAATGTCAGTCAGGTACAGCCAGATCTTCAGTAATCATGACTGGCAAACGTCAGTGACTGGGGATTTGACAGTGAGAGGCAGACAGTGACTGGGGATTTGACAGTGACAGACAGACAGTGACTGGGGGATTTGACGGTGAGTTAGTGACTGGGGATTTGACAGTGAGATGCAGACAGTGACTGGGGGATTTGACAGTGAGAGACAGACAGTGACTGGGGATTTGACAGTGACACACAGACAGTGACTGGGGATTTGACAGTGACAGACAGACAGTGACTGGGGGATTAGACAGTGAGAGATAGACAGTGACTGGGGATTTGACAGTGACACACAGACAGTGACTGGGGATTTGACAGTGACAGACAGACAGTGACTGGGGATTTGACAGTAGACAGACAGTGACTGGGGGATTTGACGGTGAGTTAGTGACTGGGGATTTGACAGTGCAGGGTGGGCAGAGACTAAGATGCTGCAGGTCTTCGATTCATTGCTCCATGTGTTGGCCTTTTGGTGTTTTCTTTCATACTCTTTATAAGATGCTATCTGCTTACAGTGCTCTTTTTTTTTTTTTTCAGTGAACTGGGAACATTTGTAGGTCTTGGCACCGTGACTGGATCAGTCGCTATCTACATTGCATTCTCACTCCAGGTAATATAACAACGGTATCCTCTGATTATATTGATCTCTTTTTTTATCTTGGTTTGGTCTTTTGATAGAAAGGTATGGAAACTTCAAGGATGATGGAAGGAATAAAGGTCAATGATTTCATAAGAGAAATAGCAGTAGATTTGCTGTGTCATACAGCGTGGAAACAGGCTCTTCAGCCCAACTTGCCCACACCAACCAACATGCCCCATCTGATAGTATCTGTCTTAACGACCTCCCCCGGCAGCTCATTCCACACACCTACTACCCTTTGTATAAAATGTTTGCTCCTCATTTTCCTATTAAGCCTTTCCCCCTCACCTTATGTCCCCTGGTGCATTTAGCCTATCTATTCCACTCATGATCTTATACATCTTTATCCTGCTAGCCATTGGGATGCAAGATCCTGGGTGAAGTAGCCATTGGGATACCCATTTGGATACACAAGGTTGGTGAGTGCCTGGAACACACTGCCCCGGGTAGTGGCAGAGCAGATACAATAATGACGTTTGAATGGATTTTTGATTAGGCACATGGATTTGCAGGGAATGGAGGGATAAGGGATGCGTTCAGGCAGATAAGAGTCTTGGCATCATGTTTTGGCACCGACATTGTGGGCTGATGGGCCTGTTCTTGTTCTATGAATGGCCTTCATTGGCCAGGGTATTGAATACAGGAGTCAGACATCATGTTGCAGCTGTACAAGTTGTTGGTGAGACCACATTTGGAATACTGTGTATAGTTCAGTTACCTCATGATAAGAAGGTGCCACTAAGCTGGAAAGGGTGCAGAGAAGATTCACAAGGATGTTACCAGAACTGGAGGGTGAGTGTTACAAGGAGAGACAGGATGTGCTTGGGATGACGGGTGACCTGAAAGAGATTTATAAAATCACTAGACTAAGTGGGACCCGTTGGGTCCCAGCATCACACGGGAGGGCTGGTCACCCAACGCAATATTCCACCTCCACCAATTCCAATATTGCTAGCCAGTAGGGGGGGGGGGGGGGGGCTTTCTGTTGCGTTAGTTTGTACTATTTGTTATTTGTTGATCACACACACCCTCCACCTCACACCCACACACGCGCACACACACACACACACACACACACACTCATTCACACACACACATTCACACACACATTCTCACACACACAGACTCACACACAGACTCACACTCACACACCCACTCATTCACACACACACACAGACTCATTCACACACACACACAGACTCATTCACACACACACTCATTCACACACACACTGACGCCAGCATGCCACTAACTGGAAATGAAGTCATCGGCGCCATCTTGAAACTAAGCGAAAATCGCAGAATGAGCACTAATTTTGAAATTAAACACAGTCCTGATCTAATAAAATGTTTTTCACGCTTTATCCATCCGAAAACTGTTGCAAGCAAGCCCTTTAAAAGCCAAGCCAATTGGACAAAAACACTTTGCAAGCCAACAAAACACGTTTTCTGAAAGCCCTTTAAAAAGCCAACCCAATTGAGCAAAAACAATTTGCAAGCCAACAAAACACATTTGCTGAAAGCCCTTTCAAAAGCCAAACCAATTGGGCAAAAACACTTTGCAAGCCAACAAAACACATTTGCTGAAAGACCTTTAAAAAAAAAAACCAATTGGGCAAAAACACTTTGCAAGTCAACAAAACACATTTGCTGAAAGCCCTTTAAAAAGCCAGCCCCTTCTCCCTTCTCCCTTTATCGATTTGTTACAAGCATATGGTGCAACATAACCCTGGAAATTAACTGTTTCAGAACCGGGTGAGGGTTGCGCAAAGATATGAAGCAGCTATATCCCTTTTATCTTCTTTTTAATTTTTTTGTTTTGTTTTCTCCTTACTTTCTTTTTTTCTTTTTTTTTCTTTTTTCTCTTCGTCTCTCTCTTTTTATTGCACTTTTCACGATCTATTACTTTCGCCACCTTATCTAACTTTCTTTTTCTCTCTTTTTGCTTCTACTTTTTTATTATTAAATCTAAAAACAAGAAGTTGTACATGAAATGTATTATATTATTCTTGGTTTATACTACTGTGTATGACTTCTAATTAAAAAATATATATTTTTTAAAAGCCAATCCAATTGGGCAAAAACACTTTGCAAGCCAACAAAACACATTTGCTGAAAGCCCTTTAAAGAGCCAACCCAATTGGGCAAACACACTTTGCAAGCCAACAAAACACATTTGCTGAAAGCCCTTTAAAAAGCCAACCCAATTGGGCAAACACTTTGCAAACAACAAACACATTTGCTGAAAACCACATCCGTGGAGTAGACGTGCGTTCAGTGTTATTCGCAGCTCAGAGAGCCGTGACCCTCTCGCTTCCTCCATCTGGCAGAGACTGAGTGAGCCACTACACTTCCGGGTTTTATAGTCCCTCCCCCCTGCCGTCAGCAGAGAGAATGGCGAATATTTTTAAAACATTAATATCTCTCTGATTTTTCATCGATGCGAAAAATCCTCCAGTCCAGTCTGGCGGAGGGTGGCTCTGAGCGAGGTGGCCAAAAATGACGGCCATAAGTGGCTGCCTTCTCTCGGAAATCACATCACAGTAAGTCAAAAGCGGTCAAGATCTTAGTTTTAGTAATATAGATAGATGATGAGTGTGGATAAGGTGGAGAGTCACAGTCTTTTCCCCGGGGGTGTCTAAAATTAGATAGCATACGTTTTAGGTGTGAGGGATTGATGTAAAAGAGATTGCAGATATTAAAAGAATATGATCAATAACCCTGTAGTTACAATGATTGGTAAAAGAGCCTGCAAGGGAAGAGCCAGTAAATGATATCAGAATTACTTTCTTTTTTGTTCTTCCTGAACACAGCAAGTTTATTATGTGAAAGAAACGCATGGGATTGTGGTGACGGACTTGGCCTTTTTACCTGATGTTCGCCAAACCAGGGAGGTGACAGGAGAGACTGAGGCTGCATTGCTGAGTGTGGCTGTGGACAGCCGATGCAAGTTACATCTGGTTCCAAGCCGGCGTAAGTTCCAGCTTTATTAACTCCATGTTTCGCTGCTCTCCCACATGCTGGCACATGCTGTTTGCGCTGTGCTTTCTTACCCAAATTTGCAACTTGCATGTTGGTTTAATAGTTTTCTTTGGTAGAATAGGCTGCTCTTGTCTATGAGAAGTGTACACTGTGTGTTGGTTTACACATCATATCGAGCGTATTTAGCTGCCATATGCATTGGAGACGGAGCAATGACGAAAGCCAAAGTAGGTGGTGTAACCAAAATCCATAGTAGATCGTTGCTGAGGTAAGGTTATGGTTGGGATGGTACAATGTGGTTCAAGAGGCTGATGGTTGTTGGGACGAAGCTGTTCTTGAACCTGGAGCTCACAGTTCTCAGGCTCCTGTACCTTCTTCCTGATGGAGAGCGTGGCCAGGGAGGTGTGGGTCTTTGATATAGGCTCTCCTCTTGGAGCAGTGCCCCATGTAGATCTCTTCGATGGTAGGGATGTTAGTGGCGTTAGTGGCTGTGATGGACCAGGCAGTGTCTACCACTTTCTGTGGCCACATTTGTTCGTGGGTGTTTAAGTTACCATACTGGACCGTGATACACCCAGTCTGAGTGCCCTCGGCAGTACGCCTGTACCATGGAGTATTAGGTGACATATCAAATCTCCTCGGTCTTCTGAGGTGGTAGATGCATTGAGCTTTTCTGTGTGATTGCATTGATCTGCTGAGACATGCACTCTCTGTGACCTTACTGCTGGTGAAGATGGCCATGGACCCTCCACTTTCCCCTCCTGACGTCAATTGAAACACTGCTCTGCTTCATTGCCTTGGACCCCAGGCACCCGACTCTCCCTCTTGCTTCGCCCTATGTTGGCAATGCATCCTCCAGCGATGGTCATGGTGAATGTGTTTTTAACTGGTTCTTAGGTTGACAGTTTTGCAGCATATTACTGTGACGATGGTCCAATAATGATACTGTTTTTTTTGCAGAAATGTTCCCAGTCTGGGTGGTCTTGCTGCTGTGTGGACTGATCATCGTGATGACAATCCTCCTCTTGCAACACCTGTTTCCTGGACTGTTGTAATCTTCCTTCCTGGAAGGATGGTGCTGCCTTTCATGTGATCTTGGTATGACTGGGCTGGAGCAGCCACATTGTGGCCCCTCAACACTCCTCGTGCAGCCGGGCGTCTGTGAACTGGGCAACCCCGTGTCCAGGGAGAGGTTTCACCGTCTGCACAGCATGGATCTGCTGTTCACACTAACTTCCCTTCAGCAGTAAACTCCAGATCCAAATACGTTTCCTCTGATTTTGTGCATCTTTCCATGAGCCAATCACTCTCTGATCCTCTCTGTGTTCCTTCTTTCACTGTCATTAAATTAGCTCTTGGTTTTGTATGTCATCCATAACATCAGTGGGATTTTGACACCTACAGGAAGAGAACTTCCATACAGTCGATGCTGAGTTGTGTAGGTCTTGCCAGTGACTGACTCTGGTGCCAGGGCTGATGCAGGCACATGTGCAATGTATGTTTCTGTGTGCAGAGTGCAGCATCGGGCAGCAGGGACACCACCGTTCAACTAACCCCTATTTACGTGGAATTAATCGTGCTGAATGATCGCGGCAGAAGCACATCAGTTGTTGTGATTTTAAAAACTGCTTACAAAAGGGAGTGAATTCTCCCCACATACACTCATCGTCATCTTGCTACCACATTCCCCACCATCCTGCCATCTGCCTTGTCAATTTTACTTTTCCCAGAGAGTACTGCAAATGTGAGGAGGATCAAGCCCATGGATAGAAATAGGAGAGATCAGGAAGGGCCATCTGAGAAGACAAGTCAGTATCACTGAGGGGACCCGGGGCAGGCATTAGGTATTCGGGAGTCCAGAGTGTTTAATTGTCATCTGTATTCGGGCCAGAACAAGGAAATGCTTACTTCCTGCAGCATAACATGCCCGTAAAGACAATACATTCAAATAAATGTACAATAATCAAAAATTTCAGGCACCCGACTCTCCCTCTTGCTTCGCCCTATGTTGGCAATGCATCCTCCAGCGATGGTCATGGTGAATGTGTTTTTAACTGGTTCTTAGGTTGACAGTTTTGCAGCATATTACTGTGACGATGGTCCAATAATGATACTGTTTTTTTTGCAGAAATGTTCCCAGTCTGGGTGGTCTTGCTGCTGTGTGGACTGATCATCGTGATGACAATCCTCCTCTTGCAACACCTGTTTCCTGGACTGTTGTAATCTTCCTTCCTGGAAGGATGGTGCTGCCTTTCATGTGATCTTGGTATGACTGGGCTGGAGCAGCCACATTGTGGCCCCTCAACACTCCTCGTGCAGCCGGGCGTCTGTGAACTGGGCAACCCCGTGTCCAGGGAGAGGTTTCACCGTCTGCACAGCATGGATCTGCTGTTCACACTAACTTCCCTTCAGCAGTAAACTCCAGATCCAAATACGTTTCCTCTGATTTTGTGCATCTTTCCATGAGCCAATCACTCTCTGATCCTCTCTGTGTTCCTTCTTTCACTGTCATTAAATTAGCTCTTGGTTTTGTATGTCATCCATAACATCAGTGGGATTTTGACACCTACAGGAAGAGAACTTCCATACAGTCGATGCTGAGTTGTGTAGGTCTTGCCAGTGACTGACTCTGGTGCCAGGGCTGATGCAGGCACATGTGCAATGTATGTTTCTGTGTGCAGAGTGCAGCATCGGGCAGCAGGGACACCACCGTTCAACTAACCCCTATTTACGTGGAATTAATCGTGCTGAATGATCGCGGCAGAAGCACATCAGTTGTTGTGATTTTAAAAACTGCTTACAAAAGGGAGTGAATTCTCCCCACATACACTCATCGTCATCTTGCTACCACATTCCCCACCATCCTGCCATCTGCCCTTGTCAATTTTACTTTTCCCAGAGAGTACTGCAAATGTGAGGAGGATCAAGCCCATGGATAGAAATAGGAGAGATCAGGAAGGGCCATCTGAGAAGACAAGTCAGTATCACTGAGGGGACCCGGGGCAGGCATTAGGTATTCGGGAGTCCAGAGTGTTTAATTGTCATCTGTATTCGGGCCAGAACAAGGAAATGCTTACTTCCTGCAGCATAACATGCCCGTAAAGACAATACATTCAAATAAATGTACAATAATCAAAAATTTCAACCGTAATACTATTGAAAAAAAAAAAAGTCTGTAGTGCAACCAAAGTCACAGTCCATAGAAGATCACAGTGTTGTGCAGTTCAAGAGCCTGATGTTGTTGGGATGAAGTTGTTCTTGAACATGGAGGTCAGGGTTTTCAGGCTCCTGTACATTCTTCCCGATGGTAGCAGCGAGATGAGAGTGTGGCCAGGCTGGTGTGGGTCTTTGATGATGCAGGCTGCCTTGCTGAGGCAGCGCCTTCTGTAGATCCCGTTGATGGTGGGGAGGTCAGCACCTGTGATGGACCGGGCAGTGTCCGCCACTCTGCAGATCCCTTTGATTGTTAGCTGAGCAATGCATCTCCCAAGTTTGAGAACATGCCTTCATTGTTATCAGACATTATTCATACTTTTCAATGTAACTTTTGAAATGCCCCTGACAGCATATTAACTTACTTTAAAATGCATTGTTTAATCATGAGTTAATAATGAAACAATCTTTGTGGGGTGTTGTCAATCTTACACTGAAGGGGCTATTGTGAAAGAATTATAGGTTAGGTCAGGGTCACTCTTCATGATGTCAAAACCCTGTTTAGCCGGTGAGCAACGGGTAAAATGCATCAAATTGACCAGTTCATAGATAGGAAGCTTCAGAGGGATAGAGGCCAAAGACAGACAAATAGAATAGCTCCTCAGGTAAGTAATTTGGTCGGCATGGACGAGTTAGGTCAAAGGGAATGTATCTGTGCTACATGATTCAGACTCTATTGTAGAGAGAATTAACCTCTCTCCACAATAGTCAGAGAGTTAAACAGAAGTTTATAAAATCACGAGAGGCAGAGATAGGGTAGATGTCAGAACCTTTTTCCCAGGGTGGAAATGTCAGAATAGAGGGCGTAGCGATTAGATTAGAGGGGGTAATTAAAGGTGATATGTGGGGCAGGTTTCTTTACACAGAGTGGTGGGTGCCTGGAACACGCTGACAAGGGTGGTGGTAGAAGCAGTTATGATAGTATTTAGAAGCCTTTTAGATAGGCACATGGATATGCTTGGACTGGAGGGATATGGATTACGTGCAGGCAGAGGAGACTAGTTTAACTTGCCATCATGTTCAGCACAGACATTGTGGGCTGAAGGGCTTGTGCCTATGCTATGTTTTCCCGTGTGCTCTACCTTACTGGAATGTGTTTGTTGGAACAGCGTGGAAGGAGCTATACTCTGTGGAGTGCATGCTCTGGGAATATGTGATGGAACAGTGTAGATAGAGAGCTTTCCTTCATGTCCAACCTGTTGTTTTTGGGGAGACGGTGGGTGATCTTTCTAAAATGACCGTGTCTGTCGTGGAGAGGGATATTATAAAATAATGTTATCAAAGTTAAATAAAGCTTACAAATGTTATCTTTGTCCAGGCTGCACTTGCACCTGTAACAATCACTAGTCATAGAGGTGCAGTGGACACTATTATGCCCCTCTCCAGGGACACCTGAGCATAAAGATAGCCTTCCTTGGACACAGGGCGGCATTGGGGTGAGTGCTGATTTACTTAGGAGCAGAAGGACAAGAAAGTCTTCAACACGCTGAGGTCTGTACCAAGTGCCCTAAGATCCTGAGTGGATCTGAGTTACAGTCAGAGGTTGAGGAGTAACTTTGTGGAATATTCAGAAGCGACTGATCGGCTCACAAATTGACAAGTAGTGAGAACACAGAATTGCAGGCGGCAAGGAAACCTACATAACCTGCCTAAAGAAGCCGCTCCCAGAGGAGGCGAAAGCCAGCGTAGTTTAGAAGGCAGAGATCTCCGGCACAAGAAGAACGTCTAGTTGGCAGGCAGTCCCATGACATGAAGGAACGGCAAATGCTGGTTTACACTGAAGATAGACAGAAAAAGCTGGTCAGGCGGGTCGGGCAGTACCTCTGGAGAAAAGGGATAGATTTGGGGTTGAGACCCTTCAGACAGATTCAGAGGAGAGGGAAACTACCCCCCATGACATGCGTGTTCTCATCGGCAAGGCATCAGATTAAGAATCCCTGCAGATCTGCATATCAAGTTCCACTGGGCACCGGGGACTTGACCTTGGACCTTGAGGGTGCTGCTCAGCTGCAACTGTCGGGATGTGAACATGATTTTGGCAGGTGTTTCTAGAACATGAAAAAGCAACATCATAATAGACCATACAGCACAGAAACGCTCATCGTGTTCATACTGGCCATTGAGTAACCATGTGCACTAATTCCCTTTCCCAGCGGTTAGTCCACAGCCTGCACCACTTGGGCTAGTCCAAGTGTAGACCAAGCTGTCTGATTCCTCTGGATCTGGGAAGTGGATGTGCAGGTGGGACTAGTGTAGCTGAGACATGTCGGCCGGTGTGGGTAAGTTGGGCCAAAGGGTCTGTTTCCACGCTGTATTGCACACTTGGGAGACCATGGACAGGCTTCAAGACAAGCACATCCCTCACACCGCAGCTACTGGTTTTACCCAGTTGCATATTCCTGACGGAAGAGAAGGGTGGGTCTTTTTCACAACCTGGAGAGGGTTCGGAGTCAGCATGGAAGCGCCCTGTGCTAAACATTAACCACCAATTTACAGGAGGCCCATATCTAACATATATCTACTCTAATGACGGGTACTAACCCGAAATGTCACCTATCCATGTTCTGCGGTGATACTGTTGAGTTGCTGCAGCACTTTGTGTCATCGGTCTACTCCCCACAGGATTGAATTGCGCATGAGTTTAGTTTAGAAACAGTCCCTTCGTCCCACTGAGTCTGCACCAACCAGCAATCCCTGCACATTAACACTGTCCTCCACACACGAGGGACAATTTACACTTATATCGAGCCAATTAATCTGTTAACCTGTACGTCTTTAACTCTCTCCTCTACTCTCTCTACACCAACGACTGCACCTCCACAGACACCTCTGGCAAGCTTCTCAAGTTTGAGGATGACACAACCCTGATTGGACTGATCCAGGATGGGGAGGAATCTGCCTACAGATAGGAAGTGTCACAGCTGGCGTCCTGATGCCATCACAACAACCTAGAGCTCAATGCTCTTAAGACAGTGGAATTGATTGTAGACTTTAGGAGAGCTCCCCCTCCCCTCACCCCACTCACCATCAACAACACCACAGTCGCATCTGTGGAGTCTTTTAAGTTCCTGGGAACCATCATCTCCAAGGACCTTAAGTGGGGGGCTAGCATCGACTCCACAGTCAAAAAGGCACAACAGAGGATGTACTTCCTGCGGCAGGTGAGGAAGCACAATCTGCCACAGGCAACGATGGTCCAATTCTACACGGCCATTGTAGAGTGTTCTCACCTTCTCCATCATGGTCTGGTTTGGCTCAGCCACCAAGCACGACACCTGGAGGCTGCAGCGAATCAGCAGAGAAGATTATTGGCTGCAACCTTCCCTCCATTGATGAACTGTACACTGCAAGGGCCAGGAAACGAGCATGCAAGATTATCTCTGACCCCTCTCACCCTGGCCACAAACTCTTTGAATCACTTCCCTCTGGAAGGCGACTCCGGATTGTCAAAGCTGCCACAGCCAGACATAAAAACAGTTTTTATCCACGAGTAGTTGCTCTACTCAACAGCCAAAAATCTGTAGCCTCCCTTTGATCTGGTATTTTGTTGGTTCACATGCTTGATCAATGATGTTTTATCATTAATGTTTTATTATTATTAATGTTTAGTGTTTTCTGAGTCATTCGTAACTGTCACTATGTCATGTTGTTACTTGTGGGCGGAGCACCAAGGCAAATTCCTTGTATATGAATACTTGGCCAAACTTACTTACTTTTGGAGTGTGGGAGGAAAACAGATCTTGGAGAAAAACCACGTGGTCATGGGGAGAACGCAAGTACTCCGTACAGACAAGCACCTATGGTCAGGATCGACCCCGGGTCTCTGGTGCTGTAAGGCAGCAACTCTACTGCTGCGCCACTGTGCTGCACCATGAGATGGAGGGTGTCTGGACCATTACAGAGGTGATAATGGGAGGGCCTTGGAATCATGGTCAAGTCATACAGCACAAAATCAGGGTCTTCATCCCAACTTGTCCATGCCGACCAAGATGTCCCATTTAAGAAAGTGCCACTTGCCCACATTTGACCCAAATCCAACTAAACATTTCCTATCCATGTACCTGTCTAATTGTCTGAAATGTTGTTATAGTATCTGCCTCCTCTGGCAGCTCGTTCCATATACCCAGCACCCACTGTGTGAAAAGGTTGCCCCTCAGATTCATATTAAATCTTAAATTGCCCCTCTTACCTTAAACTTCCATCATCTGGTTTTTAATTCCCCACATTTGGGTAAAAGACTGCATTACCCCAATTCCACTCATGATATTATACACCTCTATAAGATCAGCCTCCTATTCTCTGAGGAATAAACTCCTAGCTCAGACCCTCAAGATCATGGTAAATGTACTGAGTCTTTTACCCAGAATGGCAGAATCAAGAACCAGAGGACATAGGTTTAAGGTAGGGGGAAAATTCAATAGGAATTATTTTTTACACGTAGGACGGTGGGCATAAGGAAAAAGCTTTCAAATGAAGAAGTTGAGGCAGGTACTATCACAACATTTAAGACTTTTGGGCAGGTACATGGATGGGAAAGGTTTTGAAGGATATAGGCCAAACGCAGGCAGGTACGACTAGTGAAGGTGGGGAATGTTGGTAGGCATGAGCAAGTGGGGCCAAGAGGCCCATTTCCACACTTTGTGACTCAATCACTGAATTACTACAGCACTTTCTGTCTTTTTTTTGGAAACCAGCATTTATAGTTATTTGTTTCTACCTCAGGAGTTCTTAATGTGTAAGAAGGAACTGCAGATGCTGGTTTAAAACCGAAGATAGACACAAAAGCTGGAGTAACTCAGTGGGAGAGGCAACATCGCCAGCATTTTGTGTCTAAATCAACAGCTGCACTTTCCTACATTTTCCTTCATTGGTGTGCTAGCAACTTTCATTGAGTTGGAGCTTTCCTGTCTCAGTAGAAGTGGTGAAGAAACTGTACATTCACTGCTTAGAAATTCACATAAAGGTGGTGGGTGTATGGAACGAGCTGCCAGATGAGGTAAGTTGAGGCTGGGACTGTCGGACCAAGAGCAGGCAAGTGGGACTAGTTAGCCAGTGTGGGCAAGTTCATGGTGAAGATTTTATAAAGATAAAACCTATAACAGCGGCTGGGGATGTTGATGAGTTTCACCAGTTTAATGGGCAGAGGGTAAGGACAGATTCATTAAGTGCGTGTGCACCTGTTCTCCCGGTAGAGAGAGACATTTCCGGGTTTGTTTTTGTTTCTTAATAGTATCTGGCAAAATTTGTCATATTCAGTTGTTAAAAACAACACTCAGCATGGAAACAGGCCTTCAGCCCAACATGCCCACACTGACCAAAATGCCTTGTCTCCACTCATCCCACCTACCTGCGTTTGTGTCATATCTTTATAAACCTTTCCTATCCATGTACCAAATGTTCTTTAAACATTGTGACAGTCCCTGCCTCAACTACCTCCTCTGGTAGCTTATTCCACATACCCATAATCCTCTGTACGTAAAAGTTGACACTCAGGTTCCTATTAAATCTTCCCGCTCTCACCCCTTCAAATTCCCATTTCAATAAAATCAAAAACAGTTACAGAGTAATAAGCAGTTCTGAAATTGCCTTAAAATCTTCACTTTCTTTCATAAAATGTGGATGCATTTTGCTCACCCCACCTGCCGACACCATTCCTGCCTTACAGTTGTCACACCATTGACCAGCACAAACTAGACTGGGCAGTAGTTTGCAGGTCCATGTGAGATACAGGTGACACTCTAGAACAAAATGTATATAAATATAAATATTGCTGGTTCTCTTTACAGGGGTGACTATTGCGCTTTTTTCAGTTTTTAATGTTCAAAACCAACCAATTCAAGCCCTAAATATAGAGTGATATAAGGCAATTTACAAATGCAAGGACTAACTGGAGTCAGCAGATGTAATATAGAAACATAGAAAATAGGTGCAGGAGGAGGCCATTCGGCCCTTCAAGCCAGCACCGCCATTCATTATGAACATGGCTGATCGTCCCCAATCAATAACCCGGGCCTGCCTTCTCCCCATATCCCTTGATTCCACTAGCTCCCAGAGCTCTATCTAACTCTCTCTTAAATCCATCCAGTGATTTGGCCTCTGCTGCCCTCTGTGGCAGGGAATTCCACAAATTCACAACTCTCTGGGTGAAAACATTTTTTTCTCACCTCAGTCTTAAATGGCCACCCCTTTATTCTAAGACTTTGGCCCCTGGTTCTAGACTAGCCCAACATTGGGAACATTTGTCCTGCATCCAGCTTGTCCAGTCCTTTTATAATTTTATATGTTTTTATAAGATCCCCCCCATCCTTCTAAACTCCAGTGAATACAAGCCTAGTCTTTTCAATCTTTCCTCATATGACAGTCCCACCATCCCAGGGATCAATCTCGTGAACCTACGCTGCACTGCTTCAATCACAAGGATGTCCTTCCTCAAATTAGGGGGGCCAAAACTGTACACAATACTCCAGATGTGGTCTTACCAGAGCCCTATACAACTGCAGAAGAACATCTCTACTCCTATACTGAAATCCTCTTGTTATGAAGGCCAACATTCCATTCGCTTTCTTCACTGCCTGCTGTACCTGCATGCCAACTTTCAGTGATTGGTGTACAAGGACACCCAGGTCTCGTTCCACCTCCCCCTTACCTAACCTAACCCCAATAATCCGCCACCTTGTTTTTGCCACCAAAGTGGATACCTCACATTTATCTATATTATACTGCATCTGCCATGCATCTGCCCACTCACTCAACCTGTCCAGGTCACCCTGCAACCCCCTAACATCCTCTTCACAGTTCACACTGCCACCCCGTTTGTGTCATCTGCAAACTTGCTAGCGTTGCTCCTAATTCCCTCTTCCAAATCATTAATATGAATGGTAAGCATTTGCAGCCCCAACACCGAGCCTTGCGGCATTCCACTCGCCACTGCCTACCATTCTGAAAAGGACCCGTTCACTCCTACTCTTTGCTGCCTGTCTGCCAACCAATTTTCTATCCATGTCAACACCCTACTCCCAATACCATGTGCTCTAATTTTAGTCACCAGTTTACCGTGCGGGACCTTATCAAAGGCTTTCTGAAAGTCTTTTTTTATTTTATTTTTTTTATTTTTATTTTTTAATTTTTATTTATTAGAAGTACATTGCATTACAACCACATACATTAATACTCGTCATTTATATCTTCTTACAATTAATGTACTCCCTTTATTTATTTTTTTTACACTAGAAAAAGAAAAGATTGAAAGAAAGAAGAAAGTGAAGGAAAAAGTGCAAGTGTAGAAAAGTGTAGAAAATGTAACAACAAAAAAGGACGAAGACCCTATAAGAGCGAAATTAAAAACAAAAAGAAAATATGCCTTCCGACTTACTAGATGAAGCAATGAAGACAAAGGCGGAATCAGTTAATTTAATATCATACTTATATAATATCATCTTAAATATAGAAATACCCACAACAGATGGAATTAGAAGAGATTGGGAACAAGATCTAGGTATAAAAATTTCAAAAGAGAGTTGGGATAATCATTTATTACAGGTGCATAAATGCTCGATCAACGTACGACATACGCTTATCCAATTTAAAACATTACATAGATTATATTATTCAAAAACCAAACTAAATAAAATCTTTCCTAACGTCTCACCAATCTGTGATAAATGTATATGTCAAGAAGCTACCATAGCACATTCTTTTGTTTTTTGTACAAAAATCCAAAAATTCTGGTTTGAAATATTTGATATTTTTTCAAAATTAATCAAAATAAAACTGGTACCAAAACCAGAATGGATTATTTTTGGAATATCGGAAGGTATTCCTGAATTAAACGTGTATCAGAAGAATTTACTCAATTATGGGCTAATAATGGGAAAAAAGCTTATACTTAAATTCTGGAAAAATGCGCCCACACCAACAATAAAAATGTGGACATCAAATATGTTGGAAACATTACATCTGGAAGAGATGAGATTCCTCCTAGTAGGCAAAGTAGATCAATTTCAAAAGACGTGGTCTACGTTTTTGGACCTATTACAAGCATGAGGTGCAATAGTAATTTAGAAAAACAAATAAATAAATAAAAGGTATCTGGACCTGGTAATGGGAGGTAAAATAAAAACAGACTTGGTTGGTAGTTCCTTCTCTATGAAGTATGGTATAAGAATTATAATAGAGCGATTGTTCCTTCTTTCTTTCTCTTTTTTTTTTCTAGGGTCTATTTTCTAACTTTACTTCCTTCTCTAACTTCTTTTCTAAGGGGCTTTCTTTTCCCAACACTCTTTTGCACTTCACAACCTTTGTGCACTTTCTTCACTTTTCTTACTTCTTTCTTTTTCTTTCTTAAAGTTTAAAAAAGTGAAGCGGTACAAAAAATGTATTAATATATACGTGTTGTACATTACTGTAATCTACCGTACTTCTAAAAAATAAAAAAAATAAAAAAATAAAAAAAATAAAAAAATAAAAAAAAATAACCTGCCTAAAGAAGCCGCTCCCAGAGGAGGCGAAAGCCAGCGTAGTTTAGAAGGCAGAGATCTCCGGCACAAGAAGAACGTCTAGTTGGCAGGCAGTCCCATGACATGAAGGAACGGCAAATGCTGGTTTACACTGAAGATAGACAGAAAAAGCTGGTCAGGCGGGTCGGGCAGTACCTCTGGAGAAAAGGGATAGATTTGGGGTTGAGACCCTTCAGACAGATTCAGAGGAGAGGGAAACTACCCCCCATGACATGCGTGTTCTCATCGGCAAGGCATCAGATTAAGAATCCCTGCAGATCTGCATATCAAGTTCCACTGGGCACCGGGGACTTGACCTTGGACCTTGAGGGTGCTGCTCAGCTGCAACTGTCGGGATGTGAACATGATTTTGGCAGGTGTTTCTAGAACATGAAAAAGCAACATCATAATAGACCATACAGCACAGAAACGCTCATCGTGTTCATACTGGCCATTGAGTAACCATGTGCACTAATTCCCTTTCCCAGCGGTTAGTCCACAGCCTGCACCACTTGGGCTAGTCCAAGTGTAGACCAAGCTGTCTGATTCCTCTGGATCTGGGAAGTGGATGTGCAGGTGGGACTAGTGTAGCTGAGACATGTCGGCCGGTGTGGGTAAGTTGGGCCAAAGGGTCTGTTTCCACGCTGTATTGCACACTTGGGAGACCATGGACAGGCTTCAAGACAAGCACATCCCTCACACCGCAGCTACTGGTTTTACCCAGTTGCATATTCCTGACGGAAGAGAAGGGTGGGTCTTTTTCACAACCTGGAGAGGGTTCGGAGTCAGCATGGAAGCGCCCTGTGCTAAACATTAACCACCAATTTACAGGAGGCCCATATCTAACATATATCTACTCTAATGACGGGTACTAACCCGAAATGTCACCTATCCATGTTCTGCGGTGATACTGTTGAGTTGCTGCAGCACTTTGTGTCATCGGTCTACTCCCCACAGGATTGAATTGCGCATGAGTTTAGTTTAGAAACAGTCCCTTCGTCCCACTGAGTCTGCACCAACCAGCAATCCCTGCACATTAACACTGTCCTCCACACACGAGGGACAATTTACACTTATATCGAGCCAATTAATCTGTTAACCTGTACGTCTTTAACTCTCTCCTCTACTCTCTCTACACCAACGACTGCACCTCCACAGACACCTCTGGCAAGCTTCTCAAGTTTGAGGATGACACAACCCTGATTGGACTGATCCAGGATGGGGAGGAATCTGCCTACAGATAGGAAGTGTCACAGCTGGCGTCCTGATGCCATCACAACAACCTAGAGCTCAATGCTCTTAAGACAGTGGAATTGATTGTAGACTTTAGGAGAGCTCCCCCTCCCCTCACCCCACTCACCATCAACAACACCACAGTCGCATCTGTGGAGTCTTTTAAGTTCCTGGGAACCATCATCTCCAAGGACCTTAAGTGGGGGGCTAGCATCGACTCCACAGTCAAAAAGGCACAACAGAGGATGTACTTCCTGCGGCAGGTGAGGAAGCACAATCTGCCACAGGCAACGATGGTCCAATTCTACACGGCCATTGTAGAGTGTTCTCACCTTCTCCATCATGGTCTGGTTTGGCTCAGCCACCAAGCACGACACCTGGAGGCTGCAGCGAATCAGCAGAGAAGATTATTGGCTGCAACCTTCCCTCCATTGATGAACTGTACACTGCAAGGGCCAGGAAACGAGCATGCAAGATTATCTCTGACCCCTCTCACCCTGGCCACAAACTCTTTGAATCACTTCCCTCTGGAAGGCGACTCCGGATTGTCAAAGCTGCCACAGCCAGACATAAAAACAGTTTTTATCCACGAGTAGTTGCTCTACTCAACAGCCAAAAATCTGTAGCCTCCCTTTGATCTGGTATTTTGTTGGTTCACATGCTTGATCAATGATGTTTTATCATTAATGTTTTATTATTATTAATGTTTAGTGTTTTCTGAGTCATTCGTAACTGTCACTATGTCATGTTGTTACTTGTGGGCGGAGCACCAAGGCAAATTCCTTGTATATGAATACTTGGCCAAACTTACTTACTTTTGGAGTGTGGGAGGAAAACAGATCTTGGAGAAAAACCACGTGGTCATGGGGAGAACGCAAGTACTCCGTACAGACAAGCACCTATGGTCAGGATCGACCCCGGGTCTCTGGTGCTGTAAGGCAGCAACTCTACTGCTGCGCCACTGTGCTGCACCATGAGATGGAGGGTGTCTGGACCATTACAGAGGTGATAATGGGAGAGCCTTGGAATCATGGTCAAGTCATACAGCACAAAATCAGGGTCTTCATCCCAACTTGTCCATGCCGACCAAGATGTCCCATTTAAGAAAGTGCCACTTGCCCACATTTGACCCAAATCCAACTAAACATTTCCTATCCATGTACCTGTCTAATTGTCTGAAATGTTGTTATAGTATCTGCCTCCTCTGGCAGCTCGTTCCATATACCCAGCACCCACTGTGTGAAAAGGTTGCCCCTCAGATTCATATTAAATCTTAAATTGCCCCTCTTACCTTAAACTTCCATCATCTGGTTTTTAATTCCCCACATTTGGGTAAAAGACTGCATTACCCCAATTCCACTCATGATATTATACACCTCTATAAGATCAGCCTCCTATTCTCTGAGGAATAAACTCCTAGCTCAGACCCTCAAGATCATGGTAAATGTACTGAGTCTTTTACCCAGTATGGCAGAATCAAGAACCAGAGGACATAGGTTTAAGGTAGGGGGAAAATTCAATAGGAATTATTTTTTACACGTAGGACGGTGGGCATAAGGAAAAAGCTTTCAAATGAAGAAGTTGAGGCAGGTACTATCACAACATTTAAGACTTTTGGGCAGGTACATGGATGGGAAAGGTTTTGAAGGATATAGGCCAAACGCAGGCAGGTACGACTAGTGAAGGTGGGGAATGTTGGTAGGCATGAGCAAGTGGGGCCAAGAGGCCCATTTCCACACTTTGTGACTCAATCACTGAATTACTACAGCACTTTCTGTCTTTTTTTTGGAAACCAGCATTTATAGTTATTTGTTTCTACCTCAGGAGTTCTTAATGTGTAAGAAGGAACTGCAGATGCTGGTTTAAAACCGAAGATAGACACAAAAGCTGGAGTAACTCAGTGGGAGAGGCAACATCGCCAGCATTTTGTGTCTAAATCAGCAGCTGCACTTTCCTACATTTTCCTTCATTGGTGTGCTAGCAACTTTCATTGAGTTGGAGCTTTCCTGTCTCAGTAGAAGTGGTGAAGAAACTGTACATTCACTGCTTAGAAATTCACATAAAGGTGGTGGGTGTATGGAACGAGCTGCCAGATGAGGTAAGTTGAGGCTGGGACTGTCGGACCAAGAGCAGGCAAGTGGGACTAGTTAGCCAGTGTGGGCAAGTTCATGGTGAAGATTTTATAAAGATAAAACCTATAACAGCGGCTGGGGATGTTGATGAGTTTCACCAGTTTAATGGGCAGAGGGTAAGGACAGATTCATTAAGTGCGTGTGCACCTGTTCTCCCGGTAGAGAGAGACATTTCCGGGTTTGTTTTTGTTTCTTAATAGTATCTGGCAAAATTTGTCATATTCAGTTGTTAAAAACAACACTCAGCATGGAAACAGGCCTTCAGCCCAACATGCCCACACTGACCAAAATGCCTTGTCTCCACTCATCCCACCTACCTGCGTTTGTGTCATATCTTTATAAACCTTTCCTATCCATGTACCAAATGTTCTTTAAACATTGTGACAGTCCCTGCCTCAACTACCTCCTCTGGTAGCTTATTCCACATACCCATAATCCTCTGTACGTAAAAGTTGACACTCAGGTTCCTATTAAATCTTCCCGCTCTCACCCCTTCAAATTCCCATTTCAATAAAATCAAAAACAGTTACAGAGTAATAAGCAGTTCTGAAATTGCCTTAAAATCTTCACTTTCTTTCATAAAATGTGGATGCATTTTGCTCACCCCACCTGCCGACACCATTCCTGCCTTACAGTTGTCACACCATTGACCAGCACAAACTAGACTGGGCAGTAGTTTGCAGGTCCATGTGAGATACAGGTGACACTCTAGAACAAAATGTATATAAATATAAATATTGCTGGTTCTCTTTACAGGGGTGACTATTGCGCTTTTTTCAGTTTTTAATGTTCAAAACCAACCAATTCAAGCCCTAAATATAGAGTGATATAAGGCAATTTACAAATGCAAGGACTAACTGGAGTCAGCAGATGTAATATAGAAACATAGAAAATAGGTGCAGGAGGAGGCCATTCGGCCCTTCAAGCCAGCACCGCCATTCATTATGAACATGGCTGATCATCCCCAATCAATAACCCGGGCCTGCCTTCTCCCCATATCCCTTGATTCCACTAGCTCCCAGAGCTCTATCTAACTCTCTCTTAAATCCATCCAGTGATTTGGCCTCTGCTGCCCTCTGTGGCAGGGAATTCCACAAATTCACAACTCTCTGGGTGAAAACGTTTTTTTCTCACCTCAGTCTTAAATGGCCACCCCTTTATTCTAAGACTTTGGCCCCTGGTTCTAGACTAGCCCAACATTGGGAACATTTGTCCTGCATCCAGCTTGTCCAGTCCTTTTATAATTTTATATGTTTTTATAAGATCCCCCCCATCCTTCTAAACTCCAGTGAATACAAGCCTAGTCTTTTCAATCTTTCCTCATATGACAGTCCCACCATCCCAGGGATCAATCTCGTGAACCTACGCTGCACTGCTTCAATCACAAGGATGTCCTTCCTCAAATTAGGGGGGCCAAAACTGTACACAATACTCCAGATGTGGTCTTACCAGAGCCCTATACAACTGCAGAAGAACATCTCTACTCCTATACTGAAATCCTCTTGTTATGAAGGCCAACATTCCATTCGCTTTCTTCACTGCCTGCTGTACCTGCATGCCAACTTTCAGTGATTGGTGTACAAGGACACCCAGGTCTCGTTCCACCTCCCCCTTACCTAACCTAACCCCAATAATCCGCCACCTTGTTTTTGCCACCAAAGTGGATACCTCACATTTATCTATATTATACTGCATCTGCCATGCATCTGCCCACTCACTCAACCTGTCCAGGTCACCCTGCAACCCCCTAACATCCTCTTCACAGTTCACACTGCCACCCCGTTTGTGTCATCTGCAAACTTGCTAGCGTTGCTCCTAATTCCCTCTTCCAAATCATTAATATGAATGGTAAGCATTTGCAGCCCCAACACCGAGCCTTGCGGCATTCCACTCGCCACTGCCTACCATTCTGAAAAGGGCCCGTTCACTCCTACTCTTTGCTGCCTGTCTGCCAACCAATTTTCTATCCATGTCAACACCCTACTCCCAATACCATGTGCTCTAATTTTAGTCACCAGTTTACCGTGCGGGACCTTATCAAAGGCTTTCTGAAAGTCTTTTTTTATTTTTTTTTTTTTATTTTTTTTTTTAAATTTTTATTTATTAGAAGTACATTGCATTACAACCACATACATTAATACTCGTCATTTATATCTTCTTACAATTAATGTACTCCCTTTATTTATTTTTTTTACACTAGAAAAAGAAAAGATTGAAAGAAAGAAGAAAGTGAAGGAAAAAGTGCAAGTGTAGAAAAGTGTAGAAAATGTAACAACAAAAAAGGACGAAGACCCTATAAGAGCGAAATTAAAAACAAAAAGAAAAAGAGTTAAGAAATAGGCCCTAAGAAAAGAAAAGAGAAAGAGAAAAAAAGAGAAACAAATGTTTTTTTTGAGCATCACGTAAATAGGACATACCAACTCTTCAACTATCATCCCCCCTTACCTGACCTCAATTTTTTTTTTTTTTAAGTACTTTTGCACCCTATGTTTGTAATAATTCTATAAATGCAGACCACGTCAGGTGGAAGTGATCTGGTTTACCTGCTAGGAGGAGTCTTATCTCTTCTAGGTGTAATGTTTCAAACATATTTGAAATCCACATATTTATAGTTGGTATTGGAGCCTTCTTCCAAAATTTTAGAATTAGCTTTTTTCCAGTTATTAACCCATAGTCCATTAATTTCTTTTGAAACACATTTAGTTCTGGATCATCTTCCGTTATTCCGAAGATAATCCATTCTGCTTTGGGTATCAATCTTGTTTTAAATAACTTTGTAAAGATTTCAAAAATTTCATTCCAAAATTTTTGAATTTTTGTACAGAAGACAAATGAGTGCGCTATAGTTGCTTCTTGCGATTGACATTTATCACAAATAGATGATACGTTTGGGAAAATTTTATGAATTTTAGTTTTCGAATAATATAATCTATGTAAAATTTTAAATTGTATTAAAGTGTGTCTTACATTAATCGAGCATTTATGCACGTTTAATAAGTATTCATTCCAACTTTCCTTTGAAATTTTAATAGCTAACTCTTGTTCCCAGTCTCTTCTGATACCCTCCGTAGGTGGTATTTGTACATTTAAAATAATATTATACAAATATGATATTAAGTTTGCTGATTCCGCTTTTATCTGCATTGCCTCGTCCAATACCTCTACTGGATTATTATAATGATCTTTTGTATATTTTTTCAAATAGTCGCATATTTGAAAGTATTTAAAATATTGATTATTTCCGAGTTTATATTTTATTTGTAATTGTTGAAATGAAAGTAATTTTCCAGTTTCATACAAGTCACCAAGCGTTTTAATTCCTAGTCTATCCCATTGTGTATAAGCTTTATCTATAATAGAAGGACTAAACGAAGGGTTATTGACTATAGGTAATAAAAGTGATAAGTTTCTTAATTTTAAATTTTGTTTTATTTGTTTCCAAATACGGATTGTACTATGAATAATTGGGTTCTTATTATAGTTTATGTTATTCAGTTTCATTGGAGAGAGGAGGATCGCTCCAATGTTTCTAGTGGAGTAATCCTCTTTCTCCATTACAATCCAGTCTATTTGCTGGGCGGAGTTATCCATCAGTTGAATCATGTTTTTAATATTTACTAACCAATAATAATACATAAAATTAGGTAGTGCTAGACCCCCCAATACTTTAGGTTTATTCAGATGGGTTTTTTGTATTCTATGTGATTTATAGTCCCATATAAAATTAGTGATATCTGAGTCGAGTTTTTAAAAAAACTTCTTAGGTAAGTATATAGGAATTGATTGAAATAGGTATAAAATTTGTGGTAAAAAGATCATTTTTATTGCGTTTATTCGGCCTATTAAAGACATCGGGAGCGTTTTCCAGAATTTAATTAATGTATTCAGTTTATTAAGTAGGGGGTCAAAATTTGCCCTGAACATACCTTGATATGTTCTGGTAATTTCGATTCCCAAATATTTAAATTTTTCTGTAGCTATTTTAAAAGGGAATTTTAAAAGATGTGTTGAATCTTTCGGTTTTATTGACATAATTTCACTTTTATTCCAATTTATTCTATATCCAGAAAAAGATCTGAAGTCTTCAATTAAATTTAATATATTTGGTATAGTGATTTGAGGTTTTGTAATATACAATAATATATCATCTGCGTATAAAGATATTTTATTATATGAGTCTTTAGTATTATATCCATGAATATCAGGGTGTATTCTAATTTTTTCTGCTAGCGGTTCAATAATGAGAGCAAACAGCTGTGGTGATAATGAGCATCCTTGTCTATTTCCCCTTGATAGTTGAAATTTCGAGGATAATATGTTATTAGTAAGTATTCTAGCTGTAGGTTTGTTATATAGTAACTTAATCCATAAAATAAAATTCTCTCCCAGTTGAAATTTTTGTAATACTTTATCCATATAATTCCATTCTACTTGATCAAATGCTTTTTCAGCATCCAGCGAAATAATTGATAATTCTTGATCTTCAGATTTGTGTGAGTGCATTATGTTGAGTAGACGTCTCATATTATTAGAAGAATATCTCTTATGGATAAACCCTGTCTGATCTGGGTTTATTAACTTACTAATGTATTTACTTAATCTTCTAGCTAATGTTTTCGCTAATATTTTTTGATCTGTGTTTAACAATGCTATAGCTCTATATGAGCCAGGTTCTTCTAAATCTTTATTTTTCTTAGGTATTAATGTAATCGTTGATTCCGCTAATGTATCAGGTAGTATTCATTTTTTAAAAGCGTATTGGTACATTTTTTGTAATCTTGGTATTATTTTATCATAAAAGCTTTTATAAAATTCATTAGTAAATCCATCAGGGCCTGGTGTTTTTCCATTTTTTAATGAGTTTATTGTATCTTCTAATTCCTTAATTGAGATTTGTGCACCCAGTTCCTCTTGTTCCTTCAGCTCTAACTTTGGAAGATTACAGGTATCCAAGAACTTTGTGATATTATTGGAATCAATTATCGTTTTAGATGTATACAAATTCTCGTAAAATTGCGCAAATCTTTTATTAATATCCTTCGGTGTTGTTAATAATTCCCCTTTATCTGATTTGATCTTTGGTATAGTATGTTCCTTTTCTCGTTTTTTTAGCTGGCGAGCCAAAAGTTTATGCGGTTTATCCCCAAATTCAAAGTGCTCTTGTTTTGTAATTTGAAAAAGTCTTATAAGTTTGGCAGATAATAATTTATTTAATTTAAATTTTAAAATTATTATTTTATTATGTTTATCTATTGATGGATCTTTAGCATTATCTATATCCATTTGTCTAATAAGTTCTTCTAACTGTCTTTGTTCATTCTTATTCTTTTTATTTTGAAAAGCTTGATATGAAATTATAATACCCCTAATGTATGCTTTAAAAGATTCCCAAAGTAAAGTAGGCGATATATCTGAAGTATCATTTGTTTGAAAAAATACCTCCATTTGTTCTTTTAAATATATACTCGCTTGTGGATCTTTTAAAATTTGAGAGTTAAATCTCCAGAATGAATTATTCTTAGACAATCCTTCCAGTTTTAAAAAGAAAGTTAGTGGAGAATGGTCTGAAATTGAATTTGTATGGTATATTGCATTAGATGTTTGGGGGATTAATTTTGTATCCAGCAGAAAGTAGTCTATACGTGAGTATGTCTTATGTACCATTGAGTAAAATGAATATTCCCTGCCAGTTGGATTCACAATTCTCCAAACATCTGCTATATTAGTGTTATTTATATAGGTATTGAGGAGTTCCCCAGTTTTCGATTTCATATTCCCTCTCTGTTTTTGACTTGATTTATCTAAGTACGGATCTAAAACACAGTTAAAGTCTCCGCCTATTATAACATTTTGATAGTTTGACTCTGCAATTATATTGAAGATTTTATTGAAAAAGTGGGGGTTATCAAAGTTAGGGGCATATATATTTACCAAAGTAAGTGGAGTGTCATGGATTTCTCCATTAACTATTAGGTATCTCCCTTCTATATCTGTTATAATATTCTTTGCTTTAAATGGTATACCTTTTCTTATGATAATTGACGTGCCTCTAGATTTGGAAGTGAATGAAGAGTGGTATGTTTGACCTATCCATTTCGCCCTCAGCCTAACTTGGTCCTGAGGTTTTAGGTGTGTTTCTTGTAGGAAGGTAATGTCAGAATTATACATTTTTAGCTGAGCTAATATCTTACCCCTTTTGATAGGTTCGTTAATACCTCTTATATTCCAACTACAAAATGAGATTCCTCCTAGGTTCTTTTGTGTGGTGTCATGCATTTTGAATAATTATAGTACCTTTGAATCTTGTGGTGCGTCCATGTCCCAGGTCTTTAGGTATTGGGGGAGTTTTTGAATTATTAACTTTTGCTGGTATGTCCATTTTACTCTTATCACTAAACACAAAACACAAACAAGTGATTTTATGTGATAAAAAAAAACCTAAAAAAGTGAGGCTACAGTGTCTGATATAGTCGGCACTGTAGCGAGTGACCCACCTGTAGGTGGGAAAAAACCTTGTTTTGACTTCCATTGCGTTGTTACTCAACTAGCTCCGCTCTCTTAGTTAATCATAACATATTAAAATATTAAAACGAGGCCTCACATTCAGATATATAATACAATTTTACCCTGATATTTCCTTATAACATATATATATATATATCAGAGTTTAATTATTAAACCAATATTTTTGATTTCAATAAGAATCAACTGTTGGTTGAAGGGGTTAACGAGACGTGCTCCTGGACATAAGCCAGGAGCTCGTTTCTCATCCCCTCCTCCCGCTTATAGACAAGGTTACAATTTATTAAAAATTCATATTAGTATGTTAGTTCATTATTATTATTTTTTTTTGTTAGTATTCTAATCTAACCTGCATAACTTTTTAAGTTGTTAATAGGATAAGTTCTTACAATTGGTTATAACATTTTAATCAATAAGCAATTATTTTCTGATTCATATTCCAACTGTAAAGTTGTTTACACGTTTTGAACAGAAAATGTCCTTGATTCAACATTCCAGAGATAACAGTGTAACTATCCCCAGACAAAACATAGCTGAGAATTATTCAGATCTGCCAAAGCTCCCTTTTATTTCTGTTTTTCAACGATCGTTTGGGCATATTTGAATGCGTCTTCAGGCTTAACAAATGACTTTTCAAGACCATTAAAGGAAATACGCATTTTCGCGGGATAAAACCCCCCAAATCTGACCCCTTCTCTCCCTCTTAAAAGATCTTTAACCTTATCAAATTTGTTTCTTTTTTGCACAATTTCATACGGGTAGTCCCTGAATATCTTAATAGTGTCCTTGTCCAGCCGCAATTGTACACCATATTTGATTTTACTCATAACATATTCCAGTTCTGCAGTATCTCGAAATTTCACTATAATATGTCGTGGATAAGCTTTTCCCGCACCAGATCTTTTTCCAAATCTTGGGACACGATGAACCACTTCGATTTTCGGTTCCTTGGAAAGATTCAACAGTTGTTTCAACAAGCCCATGGCAAATTCACGTACCTGTTCCCCTTCTGCCCCCTCTGAAACACCAAGAATTCTCAAATTCTGGCGTCTAGAGCGAGCTTCCAGGTCCAGGCATTTGACTGAGACTTTCTCTAATTGAGTCCCCATTTGTAGTGACGCTTGTTCGTTTTCTCGCCTCATTTGCTCATGTTCTTGCCTCAATTTCGCCATGTCTTCAACCAGTCGAGCCGTATTTTTCTCCAATTCCGTAATTGTGTGCATACTTGCAGCTACTGTTTCAAGTACAGCCGTGAACTTATCCGTAGTAATTACATCCATCTCATCCATTTTCTCTGATAGTCCATCTTTCACCTCATCAATTCGTTTATTCATAATGTCCAGTAAATCCGTCATATTCTTCTGGTTACCAGCATTTAAATCCTTCATCATCTTCTCCATTCCTTCCATCATTTTTGCCGAATTTTCCTTCATTTCCTTCTTATCTTCCACCCTATTATCCGAGATCTCATCTTTCAAATTTTTCATTGATTTCTTCAAGTCATCAAAGTCTTTCAAATTTTTCATTGATTTCTTCAAGTCATCAAAGTCTTTCTTAGATCTTGAATCCATTTCTGCAGCCACTTCAGAGACTTCAGAGGTAACTTCTGCTTCAAACTTTTTCGACAGCTTATTCACTGTTCTCTGAGGGCTCACAGCTGGAGGCAATTTACTCATTTAAAGGGCTTCAAACCACCGTTTAAAACATCGCGTTTAACGATGATGTCATCAGCGCGGTAACCAGAAGCTCCGGTAAGGTTTTTAAAAACAATCCCGATTTTAGGACCCGTTTTACACGATAAATCGTGAAGTTTTTCGGGAGTGGAGCTGGGTGCACGTCTGTTAGTCCAACATGACTACAGCACTTTCTGTCTTTTTTTTGGAAACCAGCATCTATAGTTATTTGTTTCTACCTCAGGAGTTCTTAATGTGTAAGAAGGAACTGCAGATGCTGGTTTAAAACTGAAGATAGACACAAAAGCTGGAGTAACTCAGTGGGAGAGGCAACATCTCCAGCATTTTGTGTCTAAATCAGCAGCTGCACTTTCCTACATTTTCCTTCATTGGTGTGCTAGCAACTTTCATTGAGTTGAAGTGGTGAAGAAACTGTACATTCACTGCTTAGAAATTCACATAAAGGTGGTGGGTGTATGGAACGAGCTGCCAGATGAGGTAAGTTGAGGCTGGGACTGTCGGACCAAGAGCAGGCAAGTGGGACTAGTTAGCCAGTGTGGGCAAGTTCATGGTGAAGATTTTATAAAGATAAAACCTATAACAGCGGCTGGGGATGTTGATGAGTTTCACCAGTTTAATGGGCAGAGGGTAAGGACAGATTCATTAAGTGCGTGTGCACCTGTTCTCCCGGTAGAGAGAGACATTTCCGGGTTTGTTTTTGTTTCTTAATAGTATCTGGCAAAATTTGTCATATTCAGTTGTTAAAAACAACACTCAGCATGGAAACAGGCCTTCAGCCCAACATGCCCACACTGACCAAAATGCCTTGTCTCCACTCATCCCACCTACCTGCGTTTGTGTCATAACTTTATAAACCTTTCCTATCCATGTACCAAATGTTCTTTAAACATTGTGACAGTCCCTGCCTCAACTACCTCCTCTGGTAGCTTATTCCACATACCCATAATCCTCTGTACGTAAAAGTTGACCCTCAGGTTCCTATTAAATCTTCCCGCTCTCACCCCTTCAAATTCCCATTTCAATAAAATCAAAAACAGTTACAGAGTAATAAGCAGTTCTGAAATTGCCTTAAAATCTTCACTTTCTTTCATAAAATGTGGATGCATTTTGCTCACCCCACCTGCCGACACCATTCCTGCCTTACAGTTGTCACACCATTGACCAGCACAAACTAGACTGGGCAGTAGTTTGCAGGTCCATGTGAGATACAGGTGACACTCTAGAACAAAATGTATATAAATATAAATATTGCTGGTTCTCCTTACAGGGGTGACTATTGCGCTTTTTTCAGTTTTTAATGTTCAAAACCAACCAATTCAAGCCCTAAATATAGTGATATAAGGCAATTTACAAATGCAAGGACTAACTGGAGTCAGCAGATGTAATATAGAAACATAGAAAATAGGTGCAGGAGGAGGCCATTCGGCCCTTCAAGCCAGCACCGCCATTCATTATGAACATGGCTGATCGTCCCCAATCAATAACCCGGGCCTGCCTTCTCCCCATATCCCTTGATTCCACTAGCTCCCAGAGCTCTATCTAACTCTCTCTTAAATCCATCCAGTGATTTGGCCTCTGCTGCCCTCTGTGGCAGGGAATTCCACAAATTCACAACTCTCTGGGTGAAAACGTTTTTTTCTCACCTCAGTCTTAAATGGCCACCCCTTTATTCTAAGACTTTGGCCCCTGGTTCTAGACTAGCCCAACATTGGGAACATTTGTCCTGCATCCAGCTTGTCCAGTCCTTTTATAATTTTATATGTTTTTATAAGATCCCCCCCCCCCATCCTTCTAAACTCCAGTGAATACAAGCCTAGTCTTTTCAATCTTTCCTCATATGACAGTCCCACCATCCCAGGGATCAATCTCGTGAACCTACGCTGCACTGCTTCAATCACAAGGATGTCCTTCCTCAAATTAGGGGGGCCAAAACTGTACACAATACTCCAGATGTGGTCTTACCAGAGCCCTATACAACTGCAGAAGAACATCTCTACTCCTATACTGAAATCCTCTTGTTATGAAGGCCAACATTCCATTCGCTTTCTTCACTGCCTGCTGTACCTGCATGCCAACTTTCAGTGATTGGTGTACAAGGACACCCAGGTCTCGTTCCACCTCCCCCTTACCTAACCTAACCCCAATAATCCGCCACCTTGTTTTTGCCACCAAAGTGGATACCTCACATTTATCTATATTATACTGCATCTGCCATGCATCTGCCCACTCACTCAACCTGTCCAGGTCACCCTGCAACCCCCTAACATCCTCTTCACAGTTCACACTGCCACCCCGTTTGTGTCATCTGCAAACTTGCTAGCGTTGCTCCTAATTCCCTCTTCCAAATCATTAATATGAATGGTAAGCATTTGCAGCCCCAACACCGAGCCTTGCGGCATTCCACTCGCCACTGCCTACCATTCTGAAAAGGACCCGTTCACTCCTACTCTTTGCTGCCTGTCTGCCAACCAATTTTCTATCCATGTCAACACCCTACTCCCAATACCATGTGCTCTAATTTTAGTCACCAGTTTACCGTGCGGGACCTTATCAAAGGCTTTCTGAAAGTCTAGATACACCATATCCACTGGCTCCCCTTCATTTTACTTGTCACATCCTCAAAAAATTCCAGAAGATTAGTCAAGCATGATTTCCCTTTCATAAATCCACGTTGACTTGGACTAATCCTTTTACTGCTATCCAATGCCCCATTATTACCTCTTTAAAAATTGACTCCAGCATCTTTCCCACCACCGAAGTCAGGCTAACTGGTCCCTAATTCCCCGTTTTCTCTCTTGCTCCTTTCTTGAAAAATGGAATAGCATTAGCTATCCTCCAATCCACAGGAACTGATCCTGAATCGATCGAACATTGGAAAATAATCACCAATACGTCCACTATTTCTAGAGCCACCTCCCTGAGGACCCTGGGATGCAGACCATCCGGCCGAGGGGATTTATCATCCTTCAGTCCCATTAGCCTCCCCAATACTATTTCTCGCCTAATGAAAATTTCTTTCAGTTCCTCTACCCCCTTAGATCCTCTGTCCTCCAGTACATCTGGGAGATTGTTTGTGTCTTCCTTAGTGAAGACAGATCCGAAGTACCTGTTCAACACTTCTGCCATTTCCTTGTTACTTATAATATTTTCACCTGTGTCTGCCTTCAAGGGACCCACATTTGACTTTGCTACTCTTTTTCCCTTAACATATCTAAAGAAGCTTTTACTGTCCTTCTTTATGTTCCTGGCCAGCTTCCCCTAGTACTTCATCTTCTCAGCCCATATTGCCCGTTTTGTTTCCTTCTGTTGTCCAATGAAAGTTTCCCAATCATCTGGCTTCTGGCTACACTTTGCTGTGTTATACATCTTTTCTTTTCGTTTTATTCTATCCCTAACTTCCCTTGTCAGCCACGGTTGCCTCCTACTCCCCTTAGAATCTTTCTTCCTTTTTGGATCCTGCGTCTTCCGGATTATGCCCAGAAATTCCTGCCATTGCTGTTTCACTGTCATTCCTGCTAGGATCCCTTTCCAGTCTACTTCGGTCGGCTCCTCTCTCATGCCTTCATAGTCCCCTTTGTTCAACTGCATCATTGACACTTCCGATTTAACCTTCTCTTCTCAAATTGCAGATTAAAACTAATCATATTATTAATCAAGCTGATGGATGGCACAAAAAGGGGTGGACAGATAACTGCCCAGGATTGATGGTTCCCACTCCAGACTGCAGTTGAGCAGCGCCGTATATAATGTTTTTTCAGTGATTTGAAGGGAGGATAGTTATGGAACTATCTGGAATCTGACTATTGAATTGGGCATTAAAGAGCACACGATACATATTTAACTAAGTATTTAATTTATATTGTTTTAAGGATACAGGTTTATAGATATCTACAGATGCCCAGGTCTATAGATGTTTTTATATGGACTTTCAGAAAGCATTTCATTAGATTTTAAACAAGGCTTTTATGAAAAATAGTGCATATGAAGTTTGAACTACCCAGCTTTGAAAATGATAGATGTGTTTCTAATGGATCTTCAACCATACACTAAGGGGAACATAATATCTCTGTTCACCTTGGTTAAAACACTCGTGATCTTATGGACCTCAATCAAATCTCAAATCTCTCAACTTTGAGGAATAAAGAGACTGCAGATGTGAGAATCCAGTGTTGACGTTTTGGTTCAGGACCCTGCACCAGGCCTGAGAGGAATCATGATACGGTGACCTGGTGGGGGGAGAGAGAGTTTCGGACAGGCTGGTAGGTGGAACAAGATGAAGAAAACTAGGCGGATGGGCGACAAATTAGATGTTCTTTCCAATTGCAACTCCTTGGCATTGAGAAAGCCGAGGACAGGGAGGATAATGTGCGATACAGCAAAACAGTAGCTTAGTCTATGCTTGGTTTCACCAAAGCCCACTCCTACAGAGAAGCTAAACGCAAATAGGAAGGACAACATCTCTGATTCTACATAGGCAGCCTACAACCCAATGGTTTCAACAGAGACTGTGGAGCTTTTAGTTCAGTTCAGTTGAGAGATACAGCACAGATAGAGGCCCTTCGGCCCACCGAGTCCACACCGACCAGAGATACACACACCATAACGCTATTCTACGCAGTCGGGACAACTTACAATTATAACAAACCAATTAACCTATAAACTTGTACCACTTACTATGGTGAATATCTACGCTCCCAACTTTGATAACCCACAATTTTTTAATAAAATTAATATAATCTCAGATTCCACCCAGCAAAATCTGATATTTGGAGGAGACTTCAATTGTGTTCTAGATCAATATCTGGATAAATCCTCACAACAAAGGAGATATAATACAAAATCTAGCGAACTCCTAAACATGTATATAAAAAATACAAATATAACAGACGTATGGAGGATTGCGAATCCATCCGGAAGAGAATATTCCTTCTATTCAGCCATGCACAAAATGTATACACGTATTGATTACTTTCTGGTGGACACAGAATTAATACCTTTTACAACAAATCCTAAATATCATAATAATATTATTTCCGATCATTCTCTAACTTTCTCCCTAAGGAATGTACATTAAAAAAACGTTCTGGAGATTTAATCCTCAAATATTAACTGACCCAGCATGCTGTGAATATCTGAACCAACAGATGGAATTGTTTTATGAGACAAATGATACACCAGGTATTTCGGCTTCATTATTATGGGAATCTTTTAAGGCCTTTATTAGAGGTTCTATTATCTCATATCAAGCATATCAAAATAAAAATAATATGATGGAACAACTGGAATTAGAAGAACAGATCAGACAGCTGGATTCAGAAAATGCTATAGATCCTTCTATGGATAAACACAATAAGATAGCAGTATTAAAATTCAAGTTAAATCAAATTCTCTCTGCAAGAGTTATCAGGCTATTTCAAATTACTAAACAGAAAAACCTTGAATTCAGCGACAAACCGTATAAACTTCTGGCACGCCAGTTGAGAAAAATGGAAAAGATCATACTATTCACAAAATTAGATCAGAAAAAGGTGAGTTGTTTACACTCCCTAAAGATATTAACGAAAGATTTTTACAATTCTATCAAAATTTATACACTAAAGCTTCAGTAGAAACGATAAAAATTAAAAACTTCCTCGACAATTGCAATCTTCCGTCACTTAACGCGGCGGAACGTGAAGAATTATGAGCGCAGATCACAATAAAATAATTTGAAGAGACTATTAAATCACTGAATAACGGTAAAACGCCAGGCCCAGACGGGTTTAGTAATGAATTTTATTTAAAAAATTATGATTTAATCTCCCCGCGTTTACAAGCCCTTTATATATATGCATTTAAATAACAGACGCTACCACAAACTTTAGCCAAATCAACTATTACACTGATACCCAAACAAGATAAAGATCTCGAAGAGCCAGGATCATATAGTTTCAAAAAGGTTCAAAAGGTTATTTATTGGTAACATACACCATAGGTGTCGTGAAATGCTTCTTGCCAATGCAGCACATAAAAAAAGAATACAGACATAACAATAATAAATAGATTTAAACATAAAAAACATCCTCCCACAATGGTTCCCATTATGAGGGAAGGCACAAAGTCCAGTCCCCAACCCATGTCCACCCATAGTCGGGCCTATTGAGGCCTCCGCAGTAGCCTTTACGGCGGCCTGATGTTCCAGGCCGTTCTCGCCGGGTGATGGTGCTCTGCTAAATACAGATCAGAAAATATTAGCTAAAACCCTGGCAAGAAGACTAAGCAAATATGTTAGTACATTAATACATTCTGATCAAACTGGGTTTTACCCAAGAGACACTCGTTCAACAACTTGAGATGCCTGTTTAATATAATGCACTCACATAGAACGATAAAAGAAGACATCAATTATTTCATTAGACGCAGAAAAAGCATTTGACCAAGTAGAATGGAAATATCTTTTTACAGTTTTGCAAAAATTTCAATTCAGAGTAAACTTTATTTCATGGATAAAGTTGTTATATGACAAGCCGACTGCCAGAATACTGACCTAAATTTCAGTTATCCAGGGGCAATAGACAGGGGTGTACATTATCACCTCTTGTTTGCCATTGCGATTGAACCTTTAGCTGAAAGCATAAGAGTACATCCGAATATTCACGGCTATAATACTAAATATTCCAATAATAAAATATCATTATATGCAGATGATGTATTACTCTATATCACCAATTCCCAAGTTAGTATTCCAAACATACTAAATCTTATAGAGGAATTCGGTTCCTTCTCAGGATATAGAATAAATTGGAACAAAAGTGAAATTATGTCAATAAAACCTCAAGAGCCGACACACCTCCTAAAATTCCCTTTCAGAATTGCTACGGAAAAATTGAAATATCTTGGAGTTCACGTAACTAGAAAATACACTTCTTTATTTCAAGCAAATTTTCCTCCTTTAATTACCAAACTAAATGCCCTTACTCAATTTTGGAAAATGCTTCCGATGTCCCTCATAGGTAGAATAAATGGGACTTCCGGTAGCGCCATGGAACACTAAGGGCGCTGCATTGAGCTCCTCTCCCGTAAAATCGCTAAAAAGCCGTTTCAAAGTCGGGACCGATTCTAAAAATAACTCACCGGAGCTGCTTGGCGTCGCATAAGGGTGACATCATCAGAAAACGACGCTAAAATCGGGAGTTTAACGGTAAAAATCGGGACTTTTAAATGAGAAGAGAGAAAAGCTCACAAGCACTTAAGAAAACTACTATAAGTTTCCAGCTTGAAAAAGTTTTGGATACTCTGCAAACAACAGAAGAAGGCTCAGAAGAAGAGTCTTACAGCCAAGGATCTGTGCTGGAAATGGCTGCAAAAGGAGAAAAGAAGGAGAAGGAGGTAAAGCAAATGCTTTTAGATATAACTGCTACAATTAATACGACACTGGAAAAGATGCAGAGTATGGAGACTAATATGGAGATATTCTCTCAAAAAATTGATAGTGCTTGTGCTGAGTTAAAGGAGCTTATAAAGCAACATAATGAGTTTGATAAAAAAAACTTAAATCAGAATGTGCTAGAATCGAAAATGATTATAATAAGAAATTTACTGGTGTAAATGATAAGATGGGCGACCTTGATGAGAGAATGGAAGAGATGGAAAATGACATGAAAGAGATGATTACGGAAATAAAGATTTTGAAAAAATCAAAGAAAGCTGATGAAGAAAAACTTGCAAGAATGACTGACAAATGTTTGGACTTGGAAGCGAGATCGAGAAGGCATAATTTGAGAATTGTTGGAGTAAGAGAAGGGCAAGAAGTACATTGATCTCAAACACGTACTTTCATTGCTGACTTACTCAAAGATGTTTTTAAACTGCCGGAAGTATCAAGAATAGATATCGTTCACCGAGTTGGACGTGTCTCAAGAGACATAAATGCTTCTCCAAGACAGATAATTGTGTAATTTCTCGACATTTCTGGAATTTATACTGAATAAGATTGTCCATCGGGAGAATTTGATATATCGTGGGGATAATATTTGATTTTTCCGTGATTATCCTCCGGAGGTCGTCCAGAGAAGGAACTTGGGGTGGTCTATCCAGCAAAAATGAAAATTACTTATAACGGAACTGAGCGCTCATTTATGGATCCCGAAAAAGCTTTTAAGTATGCAGAAGATATCGTTAAAAAAAGCATCGAAAGCATCGGAAGAAGATGTCGACGAGGAGGAAGATTGAATTTCTTAACTTTTAAGATAGAGTTTTGAACTGGCTAAGATGGCGGATTTTTCCAGACAGTTACCAAGCTTAGGTACACAAAAATGCTGGAGAAACTCAGCGGGTGCAGCAGCATCTATGGAGCGAAGGAAATAGGTAACGTTTCGGGCCGAAACCCTTCGTAAGTTACCAAGCTTATCTGTCTGGAATGTGTATTTGAGAACATTGTCCATGTTTCACCTTGAATGAAAAGCACAAAGATAAACAAAAGGACGTTGAAGATACAGAGGTAATGAAGGAATGTATAAGGGACATGGACGAGATAATATTAATACTAACTGTTGATTTAAGAAAATATCTAACCATTATATTCTGATTATAATTAACCAACTAATTTAACAAATTTAATAATACTAATTATTTGTGAGTGTATGTAGTAAATATGAACAAATCATGAATAAACCATGAGACAGGGAAAGAAATAATGGGATTGTATAAGTTATGATTTTATATATTTAAAAAGGGAAATGAACTAATATTACTGATATATACTTATAAATGATATATGCTTATAAATAGTAATTAACCAAAATGTCTATAACATTACTAACGTATTTTTCTTGTGTGGGAAGGAGTTAGGCGCAGCATAAACTTGGAAAAGATCCAGGAATGAGGTTTTGTTTAACTCCTCGGTACCTGCTTGTATGGTAGTTGGTTAGATAAATTGGAAAGGCATAAATACTTATAGAACTGAGAATATGTTGTGTTTTATATGTGTTTTTTTATTTTTTTACTTTTTTATATTTATTCTCTGAATCTTTTTGGTTTTTACTAGTGCTAGTTTGATAAATTTAAATAAGAATAAACAAGATATGAGATGGTCTGTAGCTTTTTATGAGGTGTTAATAAGAGATTGGAGTTCAATGTAAAACAACACCAACGGAAGTCCATAAATTTTTCGACACCTTAGGTGGCTACTTGTCTTTAAGGTATCTTTTCTTAGATACCTTAACTTCACTTTTTTTTTAAATCACTATAAACATTTGTATTTGCTTAGTTTTTTTGTAATCAACTTTAAATCACATTTTTTCTTTCTTTATCTAAGGTACTTTTGGAGAAGGAGATGTAATATAAACTTAAAAACTTGGGATGACCACCCAACACCCAGAACTCTGAGGTATTTGCTTGCACCATATGATTCAGGAATACTATTTTGATATATAATGCAAGACGATAGACAAATAAAGAATGGAGGAATCACATTCTGTAGTTGGAATATAAGGGGTGCCAATGAACCAATAAAGAGGGGTAACATTTTTGCTCACCTAAAATCTTTGAAAAGCGACATAATCTTTTTGCAAGAAACCCACATGAAACAGCAAACACAAATGAGATTAAAGGCGAAGTGGATAGGTCAAACATATTATTCGTCATTTACTTCTAAATCTAGAGGTACGGCTATTCTTATTCGAAAAGGTATACCTTTCAAATTAAAGAATACTATATCAGATAAAGAGGGAAGGTACATCATAGTTTCGGGAGAAATTTATGCAACCCCACTAACTATGATAAATATTTACGCTCCGAATTTTGATAACCCCCAATTTTTTGATAAAATTATAGATATAATATTAGAGTTTAATTACCAAAATGTGATAATAGGGGGGGACTTCAACTGTGTTTTAGATCCATACTTAGACAAATCAGTAAAACAAAGGAGGAGTAATTTAAAATCTAAGACTAGTGAACTTCTAAATACATATATAAAAAATACTAATATAACAGATGTATGGAGATCTGCTAATCCAGTAGGAAGGGAATACTCGTTTTACTCTTCGGTACATAAAACTTATTCAAGAATTGATTATTTTTTAGTGGATATTAAATTAATGCCATATACAATTAATCCAACATACCACATTAGTAGTATTTCTGATCACTCTCCGTTGACGTTTTCAGTAAAATTTGAGGGAATGCCGGGTAAAAACATTTTTTGGAGGTTTAATACACATATTTTAAATGACACAAGGTTATCAATACTTAAAACAACAAAATGAAAAACAAATTTGAGATAAATGATACACCAGGTACCTCACCTTCTTTATTATGGGAAACGTTTAAGGCATTTATTAGAGGAATTATAATTTCATACGAAATTTTTCAAAATAAAAAGAATAAAACAGAACAAATGTTGCTAGAACAAGAAATTAGACAGTTAGAGTTAGATAATGCTAAAGACTCCACTATAGATAAACATAATAAGATAATATTACTGAAATTTAAACTTAATCGAATTCTCTCGGCAAGAGTAATAAGATTATTCCAAATTACAAAACAGGAACATTTTGAGTTTGGTGACAAACCACATAAGCTGTTAGCGCGCCAACTGAAAAAACAAGAAAAAGAAAATACTATAAATAAAATTAAATCAGAGAATGGTGAATTACTAATACTAACTAAAGATATTAATAAAAGATTTGCTCAATTTTATCAACATTTATATACATCAAAAACTAAAATAGAAGATAGTAAAATTAATTTTTTTTTAGATAATTGTAATCTTCCAAAACTTGACCTTTTGGAACAAGAGGAACTCGGAGCGCAAATTACAATCGAAGAAATAGGTGAAACAATAAAATCGTTGAAAAATGGTTTTAGTAATGAATTTTATAAAAAAATTCATGAGATAACGACTCCCTATTTATTTAATTTATATACTCATGCTTTTAAAGAAAATAAACTACCTGAAACATTAGCAGAATCAACTATTACGCTTATTCCAAAAAAAGATAAAGATCTAGAGGACCCGGGCTCATATGGAGCTATATCACTTTTAAATACAGATCAGATAATTTTAGCAAAGACTTTAACCAGAAGACTAAGCAAATATATTAGTAAATTGATAAACCCTGATCAAACGGGGTTAATACCCAAAAGATTTTCATTTAATAATTTGAGACGCTTGTTTAATATAATGTACTCACATAAAGTGGAGGAAGAAGATATATCAATTATTTCTTTGGATGCAGAGAAAGCATTTGATCAGGTAGAATGGCAGTATTTATACAAAGTATTACAAAAATTTAATATGGGAGAGAATTGTATTACATGGGTGAAATTATTATATGATAAACCGATGGCAAGAATATTAACTAATAATATGTTATCTCAAAAATTTCAATTATCAAGGGGTAATAGGCAGGGATGTGCTTTATCACCCCTACTATTTGCCCTTATGATAGAACCTTTGGCTCTATATAAGAAGTCATCCGAATATTCAGGGTTATAATACTAGAGACTCAAATAATAAAATTTCATTATATGCAGACGATATTCTGTTATATATAACAAACTCACAAACGAGCATACCAAATTTATTAAACTTAATAGAGGAATTTGGGTCCTTTTCTGGATATAGAATAAATTGGAACAAAAGTGAAATCATGACATTAAAACCTCAAGAAACTACACACTTACTGAAGTTCCCCTTTAAAATAGCAACAGCAAAATTTAAATATCTGGGTATTCAGATTACTAGAAAACATAAAGCTTTATTCAATGCCAATTTTATACCTTTAATAAACAAACTTAATATAATGATTAAATTTTGGAAAACACTTCCTTTATCATTAATAGGTAGAATAAACGCTATAAAAATGATCTTTCTACCACAGTAGATCTTTCTATTTCAGTCTATACCAATTTGCTACTAGGGGCGCCGCATTGAAGGCAGCCTCTGTCTACAGTCTGTTCGTTTTTTTCTATCTTTTTTTTAAATTTTAGTTTGTCTAAACAGTTTGTTTTGGGGATTCTTTAGTTTTTCTATGTGCGGGAGTGGGGTAGGGTAAGGGGGAAAATGTTTCCCAGTCGCTTCCTGGCGAGGATGCGACTATTTCTCCGAGTCGCGTCCTCGCCCCCCTCCTTGTGGCCTACCAGCTGGATCGGAGCGGCCTTTCCTACCAGAGACTACAACAGCGGCGACGCGACGCTGGATTCACCGCGGAGCGGGCGATACCTACCTGGATCGCCGTTTGGAGCGTTGGGCCGCTGCTCTAACATCTCGGGGCTGCGGTTCGCGGAGCTCCCAGCGCAGGCGGCACTGACCGACATCGCAGTCCTGGGACCCTTTGCCGAGGGCCGCCAGCGTTGAATCTCTGCCAGCGCGGCCTGGGGACTTCGGGAGCCGCGGACTCCGGTGGGAAGCGGCCGATTTGGAGGTCCATGCCGCTGAGGTTGGCCTCCCATTCCGACGTCGGAGTTCCAACACCCCGGCGAGCGGGCCTGAGTGGCGGGCTGCCCGTAGCGGCGACTGTGGAGGGCTCCGGAGGCCCCGACCACGGGTGAACATCAGGAACGTTAGAGGAAGATGACTGACTTTGGTGCCTTCCCTCACAGTGGGAAACTTTTGATTCTGCTGTGTGGGGATGTTTTATGTTGAACTCTATCGTGTGTTGTGTTCTTTGTTTTGTTGTATGGCTGTATGGTGATCGCACATTTCACTGTGCCAACTGGCATATGTGACAGGTAAATGTACCTTGTATCTTGTATATGTACCAAAATATATATTTTTTAAATTAAACTCTAATATTACTAATTTTGTTTGGGATTATAAATCACATAGAATTAAAAAAGAACACTTATGTAAACTAAAAGATGTCGGGGGACTTTCACTCCCGAATTTTCTGTATTATTATTGGGCAATACATATTAAGAATATAATTTACTGGTTGAATAGTTCTACCCAACAGACCGAATGGATAAAAATGGAGAAAGAGGATTGTTTTCCTTGTAATATAGGAACGATCCTCTTCTCCCCGAACAAGATGAACAATACAATATATAAGAAGAACCCAATTATACAGGATACAATAAGAATATGGAAACAAATAAAATTATCCTTAAAATTAAGAAACCTATCATTGTTAACACCAATAGCGAATAATCCTTTATTTAAACCATCTCTTATGGACAAAATATATAATAAATGGGAAAGTTTAGGAATTAAAAGGATCGGGGATATGTATGAAATGGGAGATTTATTATCATTTCAACAATTACAATTAAAATTTAAATTGAAAAACAACCATTATTAAATAAATCAGATTTGTGATTTCTTGAAGACAAGGATATCAAAAAATAACTCCTGATTTATTGGAAGAAGCAATGAATATTAAAGCTGATACACAAAAATTAATATCATATTTATATAATAGTATTTTAAATATAGATCTACCAGCGACAGGTACTTAGAGAAGAGTGGGAACGGGAATTAATGATAAAAATTATGAAGGTTATATGGGAAAAGTATTTGACAGACATTCACAAATGTTCGATTAATGCAAGACATAATCTAATTCAATTTAAAATGTTATATAGATTATATTACTCAAAAACAAGATTATATAAATTCTACCCAAATATATCCCCCACTTGCGATAAATGTTTAACCCAAGATGCAACTATAACACACTCTTTTGTTTCCTGTATAAAGCTTTATAGATTTTGGAGTGATATTTTCGAAATATTCACAAAATTATTTAAGATAAAAATGGAACCTAATAATGAATTGATTATATTTGGGGTAATGGAAGATGGGAATAAATTGAATCCATCTCAAAAAATATTTTTAAATTATGGTTTAATAATAGCAAAAAAATTAATACTTAAATTTTGGAAAAATCCACCAATGCCAACGCTCAAAATGTGGATTGCAAGTATGTTGGACACCGCACATCTTGAAGAAATGCGATTCCTCCTAATAGATAAATTTGACCAATTCACAACGAGTTGGTCTCCTTTTGTCGTCTTTTTGGAATCATATGGTGCAACACAATTGTAAAAGCTAACTCGTGACTGGGCGAGGGATGGTCAAGATTATAAATAAGATCTCCTTCGTTCTTTTTTCTTTTTCTTCCTTTTTTTTCTTTTATTCTCTTTTTCCTATTTTCTATTCTTTAACTTTCTTCTTTCACTTTCTATTTTTCTTTTCCACACACTCACACACACTCTCACATTTTTCTATACTTTATTATCTAATTTCTTTTTCTTTTTCTTCTTTATTATAATAAAAAAATAAGAAGCTGTACATAAAATGTATTATGATAATATGATTGTATACAATTGTACTTCTAATAAAATTTAAATATTTTTTAAATTTTTTTAAAAATAGGTAGAATAAATGCCAAAATGAGGCCCGGGGAGCCGTTGGAGCGAGGAGGAGTTACCTGGAGCTGTGAGTAGAAAAACAGCGCGGGGCTTGCTTCTACAGAGGCCCGGGGAGCCGTTGGAGCGAGGAGGAGTTACCTGGAGCTGTGAGTAGAAAAACAGCGCGGGGCTTGCTTCTACAGAGGCCCGGGGAGCCGTTGGAGCGAGGAGGAGTTACCTGGAGCTGTGAGTAGAAAAACAGCGCGGGGCTTGCTTCTACAGAGGCCCGGGGAGCCGTTGGAGCGAGGAGGAGTTACCTGGAGCCGTTGGAACCCAAATCTGCAACGTTCCATCTGCAGCTGCAACGTTCCAGAGAAGGAGTGTGGGGGAAGCCTCTGATTGGTCGAACGGACTAGAGGAAGCAGCTGGTTGGCTTGTATCCCAGGTAAGGGGATTATGAGGGCCAGGGCACTTTACTGTTCTGGATGTCAGATGTGGGAAGTCATGGAGTCTGATAGCCCTCCAGACGTCCACATCTGCGCCAGGTGCGTCGAGATGGGGCTCCTAAGGGACCATGTTAGGAACCTGGAGCAGCAACTCGATGACCTCTGTCTGCTCAGGGAGAGCGAGGAGGTCATAGAAAGGAGTTACAGGGAGGTGGTCACTCCAAGACCACGGGAGACAGAAAACTGGGTCACAGTTAGGAAGGGCAATGGGCAGAGGCAGGGACTGGTGAGTACCCCAGTGGCTGTACACCTTGAAAATAAGTACTCATGTTTGAGTAATGGTGGTGGAGACGGCCTACCTGGGGGCAGCGACAGCAGCCGGGCCTCTGGCACAAAGACCGGTCCAGGTGCTCAGAAGGGTAAGGAAAAGAAGAGGAGGGCAATTGTAATAGGGGACTCTATAGTCAGGGGGTCGGATAGGTGTTTCTGTGGACGCAGACAGGAGACCCGGATGGTAGTTTGCCTCCCTGGTGCCAGGGTCAGTGATGTGTCTGAACGTGTCGAAGAAATCCTGAAATGGGAGGGAGAGGAGCCTGAGGTTGTGGTACATATAGGTACCAACGACATAGGTAAAAAAAGAGAAGAGGTCCTGAAAGAAGAATTTAGAGAGTTAGGTAGAGAGTTAAGGAGAAGGACTGCAAAGGTAACAATCTCAGGATTACTGCCTGTGCCACGCGACAGTGAGAGTAGGAATGGAGCGAGGTGGAGGATAAATGAGTGGATGAGGGACTGGTGCAGTGGGTACGGATTCAAGTTTCTGGATCATTGGGACCTCTTTTGGGGAAGGTGCGACCTGTACAGAAAGGATGGGTTGCACTTGAACTCGAGGGGGACCAATATCCTGGCGGATAGATTTGCAAAGGCTACTGGGGAGACTTTAAACTAGTATGGTTGGGGGGGGGGACTCAAATTGGGAAAGCTAGCAGTCAGTGTGTGAGGCAGGAGGCAGAGAATGGAAGCACTCTGACCCAAAATGTAGGGTAGAGAGAAGAAAAAGACAATAAACAGAGAATAAGAGAGGGTGGGTTTCTTAAATGTGTATATTTTAATGCTAGGAGCATGGTAAGAAAGGTGGATGAACTTAAAGCCTGGATTGACACCTGGAAGTATGATGTTGTGGCGATCAGTGAAACATGGTCGCAGGAGGGCTGTGATTGGAAACTAAATATTCCAGGATTTCGTTGCTTCAGGTGTGATAGAATTGGAGGGGCAAGAGGTGGAGGTGTTGCATTGCTTATCAGGGAAGATATTACAGCAGTGCTTTGGCAGGATAGATTAGAGGGCTCTTCTAGGGAGGCTATTTGGGTGGAACTGAGAAATGGGAAAGGGGTAGCAACACTCATAGGGGTGTATTATAGACCGCCAAATGGGGAGCGAGAATTGGAAGAGCAAATATGTAAGGAGATTGCAGATATTAGTAGTAAGCACAAGGTAGTGATTGTGGGAGATTTCAATTTTCCACACATAGACTGGGAAACACATTCTGTAAATGGGCTGGATGGGTTGGAGTTTGTAAAATGTGTGCAGGATAGTTTTTTGCAGCAATACATAGAAGTACCTACTAGAGAAGGGGCGGTGCTGGACCTCCTGTTAGGAAATGAGATGGGTCAGGTGGCAGAGGTATGCGTTGGGGAACAGTTCGGGACAAGTGATCACAATACCATTAGTTTCAATATAATTATGGAGAGGGTCAGAACTGGACCTAGGGTTGAGATTTTTGATTGGAGAAAGGCTAACTTTGAGGAGATGCGAAAGGATTTAAAAGGAGTAAATTGGGACAGTTTGTTTTATGGGAAAGATGTGGAAGAGAAATGGAGGACATTTAAAGGTGAAATTTTAAGAGTACAGAATCTTTATGTCCCTGTTCGGTTGAAAGGAAATAGTAAAAATTGGAAAGAGCCATGGTTTTCAAGGGAAATTGGACACTTAGTTCGGAAAAAGAGAGAGATCTACAATAATTATAGGCAGCATGGAGTAAATGAGGTGCTTGAGGAGTATAAAAAATGTAAAAAGAGTCTTAAGACTCTTAAATGTAAAAAAGAGTCTATTAATAGCAAAAGGATAACGAGGGATATAATTGATCCATTAGAGAGTCAGAGTGGACAGGTATCTGCAGAGCCAAAAGAGATGGGGGAGATATTGAACAATTTCTTTTCTTCGGTATTCACCAAGGAGAAGGATATTGAATTATGTGAGGTAAGGGAAACAAGTAGAGTAGCTATGGAAACTATGAGATTCAAAGAAGAGGAAGTACTGACACTTTTGAGAAATATAAAAGTGGATAAGTCTCCATGTCCGGACAGGATATTCCCTAGGACATTGAGGGAAGTTAGTGTAGAAATAGCAGGGTCTATGACAGAAATATTTCAAATGTCATTGGAAACGGCAATAGTGCCGGAGGATTGCCGTACTGCGCATGTTGTTCCATTGTTTAAAAAGGGGTCTAAGAGTAAACCTAGCAATTATAGACCTGTTAGTTTGACGTCAGTGGTGGGCAAATTAATGGAAAGGATACTTAGAGATAATATATATAAGCATCTGGATAAACAGGGGCTGATTAGGAACAGTCAACATGGATTTGTGCCTGGAAGGTCATGTTTGACTAATCTTCTTGGATTTTTTGAAGAGGTTACTCGGGAAATTGATGAGGGTAAAGCCGTGGACGTTGTATATATGGACTTCAGTAAGGCCTTTGACAAGGTTCCTCACGGAAGGTTGGTTAAGAATGTTCAATGGTTGGGTATTAATGGTGGAGTAGCAAGATGGATTCAACAGTGGCTGAATGGGAGATGCCAGAGAGTAATGGTGGATGGTTGTTTGTCAGGTTGGAGGCCAGTGACTAGTGGGGTGCCACAGGGATCTGTGTTGGGTCCACTGTTGTTTGTCATGTACATCAATGATCTGGATGATGGTGTGGTAAATTGGATTAGTAAGTTTGCAGATGATACTAAGATAGGTGGGGCTGTGGATAATGAAGTAGATTTTCAAAGTCTACAGAAAGATTTATGCCGGTTGGAAGAGTGGGCTGAAAGATGGCAGATGGAGTTTAATGCTGATAAGTGTGAGGTGCTACATCTTGGCAGGACAAATCAAAATAGGACGTACATGGTAAATGGTAGGGAATTGAAGAATGCAGGTTAACAGAGGGATCTTGGAATAACTGTGCACAGTTCCCTGAAAGTGGAATCTCATGTAGATAGGGTGGTGAAGAAAGCTTTTGGTGTGCTGGCTTTTATAAATCAGAGCATTGAGTATAGAAGTTGGGATGTAATGTTAAAATTGTACAAGGCATTGGTGAGGCGAATTCTGGAGTATGGTGTACAATTTTGGTCGCCTAATTATAGGAAGGATGTCAACAAAATAGAGAGAGTACAGAGGAGATTTACTAGAATGTTGCCTGGGTTTCAACAACTAAGTTACAGAGAAAGGTTGAACAAGTTAGGGCTTTATTCTTTGGAGCGCAGAAGGTTAAGGGGGGACTTGATAGAGGTCTTTAAAATGATGAGAGGGATAGACAGAGTTGACGTGGATAAGCTTTTCCCATTGAGAGTAGGGAAGATTCAAACAAGGGGACATGACTTGAGAATTAAGGGACAGAAGTTTAGGGGTAACATGAGGGGGAACTTCTTTACTCAGAGAGTGGTGGCTGTGTGGAATGAGCTTCCAGTGAAGGTGGTGGAGGCAGGTTCGTTTTTATCATTTAAAAATAAATTGGATAGTTATATGGACGGGAAAGGAATGGAGGGTTATGGTCTGAGCGCAGGTATATGGGACTAGGGGAGAATACGTGTTCGGCACGGACTAGAAGGGTCGAGATGGCCTGTTTCCGTGCTGTAATTGTTATATGGTTATATATGGTTATAAAAATGATCTTCCACAAATCCTGTACCTATTTCAATCAGTACCGATTTTTCTCCCTAAACATTTTAAAAAAAAACTCGATTCTGTGATCACAAACTTTATTTGGGATTATAAAACACACAGAATCCATAAATGACATTTATGTAAACCAAAAAAAATTGGCGGACTGGCTCTCCCTAATTTTGTTTACTATTACTGGGCAACGAATATTAAAAATTTAATCTATTGGATGGACAACACATGCCAACAGGTAAACTGGCTAATAATGGAGAGAGAAGATTGTTCGCCTTTTAATATAGGCGCGATTCTTCTCGCTCCTATAAATCTGAAGAAATCAGTATATGAGAAAAATCCGATAATCCATAGTACCTTACGAATCTGGAAACAAGTGAAGTCAACCCTTAAATTGAGAAATTTATCTCTTCTCTCACCAATTGCCAACAATCCCTCATTTAAGCCGTCTATTTTAGACAAGGCGTTCACACATTGGGAAAGATTAGGAATTATAAAACTGGGAGATCTTTATGAGATGGGGACTCTCCTCTCATTTCAAGAATTACAGTCGAAATATCATCTGAAAGGTAGCCAATACTTTAGATATCTTCAAATACGAGACTATCTGAAATCACATACCCAAGACTGTCAATATATGGTTCCAGACATACTAGACGAATGCATGAATAGAAACTCAGATTCAAATAAGTTAATATCGTACCTTTATAATACCCGTTTAAATATACAAATCCCACCGTCGGAAATAATTAGGCGAGCTTGGGAAGATGAATTGGGCCTAACAATTTTAAAAGATAGATGGGAGGAAAGACTTCTATATATACATAACTGTTCTCTTAACGTTAGGCATTCGTTAATACAATTTAAAATACTGCATAGACTTTATTATTCAAAGTCTAAACTGAATAAGATCTTCCCAAATGTTTCCCCTATTTGTGATAAATGTCTCCTTCAGGAAGCAACTCATTCTCTTGCCTCCTAAATTTCTGGAAGGGAATTTTTGAAATTTTTTCTAAAATACTTAAAATAAAATTGGACCCCGACACAGAATTGATTATTATAGGTATGTCAGAAGCCTGTTCTGAGCTAACATTATTTCAAAGACGTTTCCTTAACGGCGAAAAAACGAATACTTAAATTTTGGAAACGCACATCATTCCCTATTGTGAAGATGTGGATTACAAACATGTCCGAGACACTACATTTGGAAAATATTAGGCTTGTCTTGGCAGAAAAACCAGATCCATTTTTCAAGACATGGACACCCTTCACCGAATTCTTACAAGGATAGTATGGCACAACACAAATTTGGATTTAAATCTGATTCTGGGTTGGGTGATGTGGGGGGGGGGGGAACGAGGGGCAGGTATATCTCCACCTTTTTCTTTTTTCTTTTTTTTTTCCTTTTCCTCTCATATCTTTATTCACTCTTTGGCCACACTACTTTGATAGTCTAGGGGTTCTATCTTTTCACTTTTCACTTTTCCCCTCTCTTGTGCTTTCTCTCTTCTTTTCCCTCATTTTCAGGTTAAAAGGTCAAAATTGAAGCTGCACAATAATTGTATAATTTTACATGCCGAATTTTTTATTCTTGTACAATTGCTTCTAATAAAAATAATTAAAAAAAATAAAAAGTAAAAAAAATAAACCTGTACGTTTTTGGAGTGTGTGAGGAAACCGCAGATCTCGAAGAAAACCCACACAGGTCACGGAGAGAATGTACAAACTCCGTACTGACAGCACCCATAGTCACGATCGAACTTGGGTCCCTGGCGTGTAAGCAATTTAATGCTGTTTGCTGCAAACAGGCTAATGCACTGTGTCGAAATCGGTAGTTGTTTTTCGTACAACAGCTATCAACTAAAACAGGGGACGGCACAACCTACGGCCCACAGGCCGGATCCGGCCCGCACGCGGGTTTTTTTTCAATTCGTTTTCGCATCCTGAGAACTGCAGCCACTCGGGGCTCGCAGGCGAACTGGGAACTGCAGCCAGTCCCGAGGCTCGCAGGCGACATCTGGGAACTGCAGCCAGTCCCGGGATACCAGGCGACATGGGCGCTACAGCCAGTCCCTGGGATGCGAGGGATCTGGGAACTGCAGAAAACTAATTGAAAAACACATGAAAACTAATGCGAAAAACAACACCAAGTGTTGCACTAGTTAGTATGTATTATTAGTATGTATTATTATTAATTTATGTATTATTAGTATGTATTGTTACCTTAATTACTAATTTAGTTAGAATGTATTATTATTACCTCCATTTATTAACTATGGCGATAGCTGTGGCCCGCCATCCGTTCACAGACATGGGTCCTGGCCCCTATGCAGAACAAAGTTGCCGACCCATGAACTAAAAGGTAGTAACAATGTGTAGGAAGGAACTGCAGATGATGGTTTAAACTGAAGTTAGACCCAAAATGCTGGAGTAACTCAGCGGGACAGGCAGCATCTCCGGAGAGAAGGAATGGGTGACGTTTCGGGTGGAGACCCTTCTTCAGACCATGTGTAACAACGTATTGTAAACTACCTTTCTTGGTGAATTTTATCACTCGGCATCCATTGGAGTCATTGGTTTGATTGTTACACCTTGCACTGAAAAGTTATTTCAAGATGTATGGAAATGAATGCTGTTTGCTGCAAACAGGCTAATTCACTGTTTCCTAAGTGGTAGAGTTGTTTTTCATACAACGGCTATCAGCTGAAAGGTAGTAAGTCACAACATGGTGGCAACTACCTTTTCTGACGCATCATCACTGCATCCACTATAGTCATTGATTTGATGATATGGGATGCAATTATTTTTTTGAACACATGGCTCAAAGGTTGGTATGAAAGAAGGGGTTTGAATTTGTGGGATATTGGCATCAGTATTGGGGAAGGAGGGGGCTATTCCAATGGGACAGACTCCACGAACCTGGCTTTGGAACATGTTCCTGGCAAACTGCATAACCAGGGCCATAGCTAGGGCTTTAGACTAAACAGGAACCATTGGGTCCCAGTCACACGGGAGCCTGGTCCCCCAATGCAACCCATTCCCCAACACAATATTCCACCACTCACCCATTGCCCCAACGCAATATTCCACCACTCACCCATAGCCCCTAACTGCGCAGGCGCGGCTCATTTCCCCTTATCCCCCAGCACTCCCCCCCCCCTCCTCTTCATGTGTGGGAGGGGAGGGAAGTGTGGTGTGTGGCAAGGGGTGGTCTGGGGTGGGAGGGGAGGAGGGGTGTGTGTGGACGGGGACATGTAGGAGGGGGGAGAGGGTGGTGTGGTGGGAGGGAGGGTTGTGGGGGAGGGGGTTGTTTTGGGGAGAAGGTGGTTGTGGGGAGGGAGGGTTGTGGGGGAGGGGGTTGTTTTGGGGAGAAAGTGGTTGTGGGGGAGGGAGGGTTATGGAGGAGGGGGGATTGTGGAGGAGGGGATTGTTAGGGCAGGGGTGTGGAGGGGATGTGTGGGCGAGGGTGTGTGTGGAGGGGAGGTTGTGTAGAAGGGGGTGTGTGATGGAGGGGGTGTGTAGGGGCGGGTTTGTGGCCAGGCGGGTGTGTCTGTGGAGGAGGTTGTGGGGGCGGGGGTGTGTGTGGGATGTGTGGGCAGGGGGGATTGTGTGGGGGGAGAGGGTATGTGGGCGGGGGAGGAGTGAACGGAGAAAACATGGGGGAAGAGCCATGGGGGAGAGGGGGGCATCACGGGTGAGGAGCTAGCGAGGGGGACCGGAGGGGTAGTGGCTGGAATTGGCGGTGCGATGGGGACTCACAGCGGGTGTTGGGCGCTGGTCGTTCTCCTCCGCCGGGATCAGAGCTTCCGCATTTCGTTTGGCGACATCTCCGACTCCAGGCGGGGCTGGGTCTCCCACTCTGGGCTGGGCTGAGTCTCCCACACTCCCTGCTTGGGGCTGGGCTGGGCTGGTTCGCGTCCCTGCAAATTTTCAGTTGGAAACCTCCGCCAGCCATCTTCAGATAGATAGATAGATAGATAGATAGATTCCTACCTTTCGGTCTGAACGAAACTTCGTTGCCTGCAGTCATACATATAATAAATAATAATTATAATAATACATTTTATTTATATAGCGCTTTTTTAACAAAACACACAATAAACACAAATTAACATCCACCACAGTGAGTTCACCAGGCACCTCCTCACTGTGATGGAGGCAAAAGTCTCAAAGTCTCTGTCTCTTCCCTCTTTGTTCTCCCTCTGCGCTGAGGCGATCCAGGCTTCTGACGCTGTGACCCCGCCGGGTGATGGTAAGTCAGTCCCGCGGCTGAATCCGTGCTCCGTCCGCGACGGGCCAGTTCAAACTCCGCGGCCCGGGATGGCCAAAGCTGCCGAAGCTGCCGCCCTCCAGTCCAGCGGACGCAGCTGTAGTTGCGGGAGCCCCAGAAAAACAGGTCACCCACCTGCGACCGGCGAGCTCCCGACGATGTCGTCCACCGGGCCCGCGGCCGAGCCTCCGGACTCAGGTCGCCACCAGCATCCTCGGTCGCCACCGCCGGAATGCCACCGCAGCCCCGAAGCTGGCCAGCCTCGCGCTGGTAAGTCCTGGCTCTGCCTCCGGAGCCTCGAGGTCAGTCGGTCGCAGTTGGAGTTGGAGGCCAGCAGCTCTGCCATTTTGGCCTTAGCGCAGACGGAGGCAGAGAAGGGGTATACGACAAGAAAAAGTCGCATTCCCCCGAATGAAGAGACAAAAATCATGTTTCACCCCCACCCCACCCCACACATACACAACCCAATAAACTAAAATTTGACCAAAACAGGACAAAAGAAAACAACAAAAAAAGTAAAAACAGACGGACTGCAGGCGAGCCGCAGCTGTGCAACACGCCGCCACTTCCGGACTTCAGCTCCAGTAAAGACGCGATGGTGCAGGAAGGGGCGGACCGTCCCGGAGAGTGACAAGGGAAGAGATTAATCTGCGCGGCGCTGACTGGCAGGAGAAGATTTTTAAACCTCGCTAACTTTTACGACATTCAACCGATCGGAATGAAATCTGGTGCAATCGCAGCGTAGGAGAACAGTGAGTGAACTGGCGAAAAATCGTAGCACTATTGTGAACCGTTTTTGAACAAATAGAAAGACCGCCAAACCGGAAGGGGGGGTCAACAAATACGATATGCATGGATGAAGTTAACGGGAAGGAGAGTACAAGAGAGGTTACAGAAATCTCTTGACATATTAGAGCTGGGAGCTGAATATCCAGGGTTACATGTCCCATCGAAAAGACAGATGGCTGGGCAGAGGGTGTGGGGTAACTGTTCTGGTAAGGAATGAAATTTGTTCCTTAGCAAGGATCAGAAGATGTGGAATCCTTGTGGGTAGAGCGGAGAAACTGCACGGGTTAAAGGACCCTGATGGGAGTTATTCACAGGCCACCAAACAGTAGCCTGGAAATAGAGTGAAAGTTACATCAGGAGATACAATTGCCTGTAAGAAAGGCAATGTCACGGTGGTCATGGGAGAACCTCCAACCTGCTTGACAAGCTCAAGGGCTGAGGTTCCTCCAACACTGTCTTTACTTCTATTCCCTTGCCTGCCTCACTTGCAGTCACACCCTCCTGACCATGGACCACTTTGGAAGCAGTTACTCTAGTAGACGTAACTGCCTCCAGAAACACAGTGTTCAGGTAATTCCACCCGCCTCTGCGTTGGAAGCTCAGACTCCAGGCCATCATCTTTTAGTCTGACTTCCTCAATCAGCCAGCATTTGCTGCAGATGTGGTCACCAGGATTCTTCAAGGGGTCCACCTGCTCCCATATCCTGCAGCTACAACACATCATGTGTTCCTGCATGCCTACTTTGTGTATCCAACAGCTCCGCTTTACACTTCCCGCTTGCTGCTGCTCCAGGCTTGACAGGTCAGCACTCCTCTCCTCAGCCCTTATCACCAAAGCCTCTCAAGCGAAAGCCTCAAGTTGTACTTTTCATCAACACGGCTGCCCCCAACAGGCCACTTCGCCAGACCTTGCCTTCTTCTTATTCACTACTCTTGCTCTAGCTGAACTAATCATACTCTCTGGCTTAGATACGTCCTGCCTGCTCAATTAGTAACACTGAACTCTCAGAAAAAACAACACTCTTCTACCTTTTTCCACCAGTTTTTTTAAGTTGTTTTTTTCTCCAGCAAAATGGCTGCTCTCCCACTATCCTCAGCTTCTCAAGGTAGAAAAATCAAATACTAATGGGTATAGTTTTAAGGTGGGATGGGCAAATCTGAAAGGAGATGTGCAGGGCTCTTCTAAAGCTTACCCCCCTAGTCTAGTTCAGTAAAAAACACTGACTCAAGCACTGGACCAACTAAACTTTATTTTTAGATTGAACAGCAAATTCCCCTATACGATACCTAAACCACCTTCAGCCTCATGTAAGCAGACACACTCCAAAAGGTCACGCAGTCCCAAGCGTTCCTCCAGAAGATTGACATCGATCTAAAATGGGGCCACCTTTTATAGGCCCACGAACCTTGAGGGGCCGAACTACATAGGGGTGGTCTCTTCACAGTCCAATCAAACATATTAATTACATCAATACATTATTGACAGTTCCCCAAACCACTTACAGAGTCTCCCATACATTATTTCTTGGAGAAGCTTCTGGAAGAAAGCCAACTAACTGAATAATGCAACATTTACCCTGGAACTCAAAACAATCCTGCCAGGGCTTAACACTTTGGCCAATCAACAAACAGCAGGGTAACTGTCTTGTAACATTATTTACAATTCTTTTGCAGCAACTCAATCAAACTCATGCATTTACAATACTTTGGAGTTCCTCTGCAAGAATCTCATTCATACTGACAATCGAAGAGATACTCATAGATTTCTTATCTGCAACCTAGACTTCCTGGCACCAGCCAGCAGCTTGTGGCTTTTTATATATAGAAATACAGACCTGACCAAAATGGCCTTGCAATGCATGAATCCTCTGCTAAATTTGGGTTCTATTCTAGCTCCATTTTGCCAGGATTTACATTCCTCCCTTTTATCATATGATAATCCATCATCAATGATAACTAGTTGTGATTGTTTCATCCTAACAAACATATTAACAATAAGATGCTGATGTATATTCCCACAATCTCATCAAGTTTCCCGAATTTTCGTGGGCGTAGCTTCATGTTTCCCGTCTGAGGAGTCTTCACCTCCCGAGTTTTCATGGGCGTGAATCCCCTCCATCCATGTTGCTAATTCATCTGTTCTTGATCCATAGTAGAGTATGAAGTTCATAGAAGAACCTGGGATAAAGTAAGTTAGCAGTCTATACTTCCACTGATACTCTTACAATGGTGGAGATGTACCCATGCATTCCTTTCATCCACATTCAACAACTGTACACTGCTCCTACTCTTTGATACAATCCTTCCCACACTATGATCAACTCTAGAATGTGGTCAGTTATTCTCCGCAGTCACATGGTGAAAAATGCTTTATTTCCAATGTACTCTTAATGAAGGTTTCTCATATGAATTTCAGCTGGGTTCAGATTTCCCTACAGGCGTGATTCTTATTTAAAATAACCATGGGGAATGTTTCAATCCAGCCAAATTAAGTCTCAGCCTTTAATGTAACTAATTTGAGTTTCAGGGTCTGTCTTACCCCATTTTCAATCCACAGCTTGTGGTCGATAAGCACAATTCAATTCAATTGCTGCAGAATTCCCAGCTGTTTACATAATTTTCATCTATTTATTTCAATATTTTGTGGACCATTATTTAAATCAGGCGAAATAGGGATGCCGAATCTAGGGACAATTTTCTTTACTTCTTGATAATAGTAGCCGCTTTATTATCAAGGGTTGGATACATTTCGATCCACCAGTCAAATACATCAACTCTGACAACAAGTACCCACTCCCCTGGTACTTCTTCTAACCCAATGTAACTCTTCTTTCTAGGTGGTTAGCATCGACTTCCTGAAGGGAGCTTTGTCATTTGAACTTCCTTGTTCCTTATTGCTATCTCTCACGTTCCATGGATATTCGTTCATGTATGCCAATAATACAATACCGGACATCTGCCAAGTTCTGTCCTTGATGACTGCTAAACAATCCTGTCCCATCTCTGGCTGTCTGTCTGTCTGGGGGTGAGACAAGAAAAGATACCAGGTTAACAATCAAACTTCCAAATACTTTTAAGCCATATCCCACAAGCCATTTTCAAATACCAAATTGTTAAAGTCCTTCCAATACATTACTATACAGTTTGAGGATCTAATTTAGAACTGGTCAATTTATTCCTAGTAGCTAGAATTTAGACGCAACGTGGGTGTCCCCGAACCACAGGAGTGATCATTCCCAGGTTTCCATATTTAGTTTGTTTAAGTTGCAGCTTGCCTCAATGGTCTCTAGAGGCTGTCTATATTTCTTCAGATTCCTGAGACGTCGTTCTTCCTTTTTCACTGGTGTCAAATATAATGTTATGTTCTTATGTTGGTAAGGGTGGGCACGAGGGTATGTGTAGGGTATATAGATTTTCTTTTTCCTCTTGATTTTAAATTTGCAGGAGTAGGAATACCACTATGAGGAGCAGCCTTCCTTGTCTTTTGGCCTTTCCCAGATTGTAAACGTTAAAGGGACAGTATTACTTCTTTCTCTCTGTGAGGAGCTACTTGGATCTTACCTGAGCTGTGTCTTCTGCCCGTTCTTGAGGATCCACATGCTCTTTTATCTCACTCCCCAGATAATGGCATGTTATAGGCAACACTGTCCTGAAGGCACAACAAACTCAACAACAGGTTATTAAACGGGTTTACAATTGCTCCTATTGCTCACGCCTACACCTCCTGCACAATAGATTCCATCTCTTTCTTCCCTAGTGCCAATCTGATTCCCTTTTAGTTCTTTTTTTTAATATTTATTTTTTTATTTTAATTTTTTATTTATTAGAAGTACATTACATTACAACCACATACATTAGTACTCGTCACTTATGTCTTCTTACAATTAATGTACTCCGTTTATTTTTTACACTAGAAAAGGAAAAGATTGAAAGAAAGAAGAAAGTGAAGGAAAAAGTGAGAGTGTAGAAAATGTGACAACAAAAAAGGACGAAGACCCTATAAGAGCAAAATTAAAAACAAAAGAAAAAGAATTAAGAAATAGACCCTAGAAAAGAAAGAGAAAGAGAAAGAGGAAAAAGAGAGAAACAAATATTTTTATGAGCATTACGCAAATGGGACATACCAACTCTTCAACTATCATCCCCCCTTACCTGACCTCAATTTTTTTTTTTTAAAGGTACCTTTGCACCCTATATTTGTAATAATTCTATAAATGCAGACCACGTCAGGTGGAAGTGATCTGGTTTACCTGCTAGGAGGAGTCTTATCTCTTCTAGGTGTAATGTTTCGAACATGTTTGAAATCCACATGTTTACAGTTGGTATTGGAGCCTTCTTCCAAAATTTTAGAATTAGCTTTTTTCCAGTTATTAACCCATAGTCTATTAGTTTCTTTTGAAACACATTTAGTTCTGGACCATCTTCCGTTATTCCGAAGATAATCCATTCTGCTTTGGGTATCAGTCTTATTTTAAATAACTTGTAAAGATTTCAAAAATTTCATTCCAAAATTTTTGAATTTTTTGTACAGAAAACGAATGAGTGTGCTATAGTAGCTTCTTGGGATTGACATTTATCACAAATAGATGATACATTTGGGAAAATTTTATGAATTTTAGTTTTCGAATAATATAATCTATGTAAAATTTTAAATTGTATTAAAGTATGTCTTACGTTAATCGAACATTTATGCACGTTTAATAAGTGTTCATTCCAACTTTCCTTTGACATTTTAATAGCTAACTCTTGTTCCCAGTCTCTTCTGATACCCTCCGTAGATGGTATTTGTACATTTAAGATAATATTATACAAATATGATATTAAGTTTGCTGATTCAGCTTTTATCTGCATTGCCTCATCCAATACATCTACTGGGTTATTATAATGATCTTTTGTATATTTTTTCAAATAGTCGCATATTTGAAAATATTTAAAATATTGATTATTTCCGAGTTTATATTTTATTTGTAATTGTTGAAATGAAAGTAATTTTCCTGTTTCATACAAGTCACCAAGTGTTTTAATTCCTAGTCTATCCCAATGTGTAAAAGCTTTATCTATAATAGAGGGATTAAACGAAGGGTTATTAACTATAGGTAATAAAAGTGATAAATTACTTAATTTTAAATTTTGTTTTATTTGTTTCCAAATTCGGATTGTACTATGAATAATTGGGTTCTTATTATAATTTATATTATTCAATTTCATTGGAGAGAGGAGGATCGCTCCAATGTTTCCAGAGGAGCAATCCTCTTTCTCCATTACAATCCAGTCCACTTGCTGGGCGGAGTTATCCATCAGTTGAATCATATTTTTAATATTTACTGACCAATAATAATACATAAAATTAGGTAGTGCTAAATCCCTAATACTTTAGGTTTATTCAGATGAGTTTTTTGTATTCTATGTGATTTATAGTCCCATATAAAATTATTGATATCTGAGTCGAGTTTTTTAAAAAACTTCTTTGGTAAGTATATAGGAATCGATTGAAATAGGTATAAAATTTGTGGTAGAAAGATCATTTTTTATTGCATTTATTCGGCCTATTAAAGACATCGGGAGCGTTTTCCAGAATTTAATTAGTGTGTTTAATTTATTAAGTAGGGGATCAAAATTTGCCTTAAACATACCTTGATATGTTCTGGTAATTTCGATTCCCAAGTATTTACATTTTTCTGTAGCTATTTTAAAAGGGAATTTTAGAAGATGTGTTGAATCTTTCGGTTTTATTGACATAATTTCACTTTTATTCCAATTTATTCTATATCCAGAAAAAGATCCAAAGTCTTCAATTAAATTTAATATATTTGGTATAGTGATTTGAGGTTTTGTAATGTACAGTAATATATCATCTGCGTATAAAGATATTTTATTATATGAGTCTTTAGTATTATATCCATGGATATCAGGGTGTATTCTAATTTTTACTGCTAGCGGTTCAATAATGAGAGCAAACAGCTGTGGTGATAATGAGCATCCTTGTCTGTTTCCCCATGATAGTTGGAATTTCGAGGATAATATGTTATTAGTTAGTATTCTAGCTGTAGGTTTGTTATATAGTAACTTGATCCATAGAATAAAATTCTCCCCCAGTTGGAATTTTTGTAATACTTTATCCATATAATTCCATTCTACTTGATCAAATGCTTTTCCAGCATCCAGCGAAATAATTGATCATTCTTGATCTTCAGATTTGTGTGAGTGCATTATGTTGAGTAGACGTCTCATATTGTTAGATGAGTATCTCTTAGGGATAAACCCCGTCTGATCTGGGTTTATTAATTTACTAATGTATTTACTTAATCTTCTAGCTAATGTTTTTGCTAATATTTTTTGATCTGTGTTTAACAATGCTATAGCTCTATATGAACCAGGTTCTTCTAAATCTTTGTTTTTCTTAGGTATTAGTGTAATCGTTGATTCCGCTAATGTATCAGGTAGTATTCGTTTTTTAAAAGCATATTGGTACATTTTTTGTAATCTTGGTATTATTTTATCATAAAAGCTTTTATAAAATTCATTAGTAAATCCATCAGGGCCTGGTGTTTTTCCATTCTTTAGTGAGTTTATTGTATTTTCTAATTCCTTAATTGAGATTTGTGCACCCAATTCCTCTTGTTCCTTCAGCTCTAACTTTGGAAGATTACAATTATCAAAAAACGTTGTGATATTATTGGAATCAATTGTCATTTTAGATGTATACAAATTCTCATAAAATTGTGCAAATCTTTTATTAATATCCTTCGGTGTTAATAATTCCCCTTTATCTGATTTGATCTTTAGTATAGTATGTTCCTTTTCTCGTTTTTTTAGCTGGTGAGCCAAAAGTTTATGCGGTTTATCCCCAAATTCAAAGTGCTCTTGTTTTGTAATTTGAAAATGTCTTATAAGTTTAGCAGATAATAATTTATTTAATTTAAATTTCAAAATTATTATTTTATTATGTTTATCTATTGATGGATCTTTAGCATTATCTATATCCATTTGTCTAATAAGTTCTTCTAACTGTCTTTGTTCATTCTTATTATTTTTATTTTGAAAAGCTTGATATGAAATTATAATACCCCTAATGTATGCTTTAAAAGATTCCCATAATACAGTAGACGATATATCTGGAGTATCATTTATTTGAAAAAAGACCTCCATTTGTTCTTTTAAATATATACTCGCTTGTGGGTCTTTTAGAATTTGAGAATTAAATCTCCAAAACGATTTATTCTTAAACATTCCTTCCAGTTTTAAAAAGAAAGTTAGTGGAGAATGGTCTGAAATCGAATTTGTGTGATATATTGGGTTAGATGTTTGGGGGATTAATTTTGTATCCAGCAGGAAGTAGTCTATACGTGAGTATGTCTTATGTACCATTGAATAAAACGAGTATTCCCTGCCAGTTGGATTAACAATTCTCCAAACATCTGCTATATTAGTATTGTTTATATAGGTATTGAGAAGTTCCCCGGTTTTCGATTTCATATTCCCTCTCTGTTTTTGGCTTGATTTATCTAAGTACGGATCTAAAACACAGTTAAAGTCTCCTCCTATTATAACATTTTGATAGCTAGACTCTGCAATTATGTTGAAAATTTTATTGAAAAAGTGGGGGTTGTCAAAGTTGGGGGCATATATATTTACCAAGGTAAGTGGAGTATCATGGATTTCTCCATTAACTATTAAGTATCTCCCTTCTATATCTGTTATGATATTCTTTGCTTTAAATGGTATACCTTTTCTTATAATGATTGACGTGCCTCTAGATTTTGAAGTGAATGAAGAATGGTATGTTTGACCTATCCATTTTGCCCTCAACCTAACTTGATCCTGAGATTTTAAGTGTGTTTCTTGTAAGAAGGTAATGTCGGAATTGTATAGTTTCAGCTGAGCTAGTATCTTACCCCTTTTAATAGGTTCGTTAATACCTCTTATATTCCAACTACAAAATGAGATTCCTCCTAGGTTCTTTTCTTTTTCTTTTGATACCAGCTACTTTGTCTCTTTTCTAATTTTCTTTATTATTTTTTATGCTCCTTTCTGTCGGTGGGCTTTTCTTGATCCCAATCTGATACAATTAAGGCAGTTTCCTGGCATTGCTACCTCTCCTTTATAACTTCCTTCCAGGTATTTGTAAGGGTTTTTTTTCGTTCTTGATTTTGGATAGTTATTTTTATTATTTCCCCTGGACCTACTCAGTGTTATGAGGAGGGTATGTTCTATTCCCTCAGTACTTATTTCTGGGTTCTGAGGCAGGTGGTCAGGTTATTCCGTCCACACTTTGGACTGGTTGGCACATCAGGACTACAGGAATGGATTTGATTGTGAGAAAGATGTTTAGTTTCTCGCCCCCTGATCCTCTGGCCAACGTCCTCTCAGTATCCTTTGGTCCCAAATGTCCCTACAGCCCCTAGGGATCCACAGGCTTCTTAGACCTCGTGACCCTCTCCTTCGACCTCTCCCTCAACTTTATTCTCTCATGGGGCAAGCTTTACTCCAATGCCCTCTCTCTCCACAGACATAACACTGATCTGGACTAACTGTTCTGTAACTTCTCCAGTGGAACTGAGGGGAAACAGGCTCCCGACCAGGCATATCCCTAAGATAATCTGGTGGGATCCACACCTCTTCCTCTTCCTCTTCTCTCGATTTAACTTCCAATTTTTGTATTAATTCCACTGGTCCCTGGAAGGAATTTGTAAGGACAGTAAAAACTGCCTTTTCTCTGGCACCCACTTACTAAGGCTTCGTATGTAGGGTATCCCAAAGTTGCCAAAAATGTAGCGTTGTAGTAGGTATGTTACAAAACTTACATTCAGCGGCGCTGCAGTTCTGTCACTGGCCGTGTGCGCGACTTCGGCACCTTTGAGGAGGGGGGCGGGATTAAAATGCCGTTTTCTCCTGCCTGTCCGAGATATATTTTCTCGGGCTGTGACCTAATGCTGAAAAAACGCGGGACAATTTCAGCGCAGGAGTAAAATAAAAAGCGACTTCTAACGCCATCAACGCAGGCAACGGAACGGATCTCACGTACGGGACAAAACAAGGTAAGTCGTTTATTTTACATATAAACTTGCTTCTTAGGATTACTTTAATCAAAATTTCACGTTGCGAAAATGTGATTGTGTAAATATATGAACCGGCAGTGTTTTTCCTGCCGATATGGGGTTTAAATTCACCGCAAACTGCAACGTTCCAATCGATCATGTTCCACAAAAACCCACTCGCAAGATGATTAAAATAGCCATTAATTTACGGGAATTAAACACTAAATTCCTTCCATTTGGCCTATAAATTCATGACAATGAGATTTAAAAATCATGTTATATTATGAATTCTTGTGTGAATGTTATTTGGGCACTTAGGCTATTTAAATATATTAACCATTTCTTAAGAAATGGATAAATGTTTAGATCTAGTAATTGAATTTTGTAATTAGCTACAATTAGGTAACTAACTAATTATATGCTTTAATTTCAGTTCATCAAAGTAAGTTTGTTTCATATTTGTTTCAGAATACTTCAATCTATAATAGCTGAACATTTCTTTCAGTTCTCTTAATTTCTAAGAAAGTTATGGGCTTTTGACTGTCCTTGATCACAGCTTTTTAATTAAGTCAATGGAAAAGCAATAGGGAACAAGATGCTAATTTTCGAGTATGAAAATGGCCATAACTTTTTTAATACTGAAGATATGAAAGTGAATTAGGTGTAACATTGCTAGTTGTAGCGGCACTTGCTGGTGCCTGTGGGTAGTCGAAGCCCCGTTCATTCTGTGGACCAGCGTTGAGGTTGTAGCGTTTGTATTTAGCTGTCGTTAGACTACCGTTGTTGTCAACCATTTTCGCAATAAAGCTCGTTTGGAAACCAACTATCGTCTTGACTCGCTCAACCGTATACCTCAGGGGTGATTAACCGTTGCACTGCCTCCCAGAAGCTTCGAGAGTCAGGGTAATGTCCATATAGGTCGAGTTTCAAATACTTCCCAAATGAAGCAGGTAAATGAATCTTGTCTGGGTTTTTGTTCATGGCCGTTGGTTGTCGAACTGGGCTTCGCTGGAGTCTGTAGCCCGGGGATGGTCTACACCCACTGCACTAACCAAGTCAAAAATAGGAGTAGGCACTTTTTCTAACAGGGAATTGCCTAAGAGTAATTCGTTCCGCTTTCATGATGCAGGATCGGCTGTCATATGGCCCGCTAGTGTCACCCTCAGAAGCACTGCTTTCTTCGCTAAAGGGATCTCTATATTTTGTAAGCGATTATTTAACATCTCCTGCTGCCCGTCTGGTTTGTTCAGGCACCGGCTTACAAGGACACTTTGAAGATGGTACCATTCCTTTAAGACTTTCGTCTGGTAACTCCGGCTCGATTTAAACCTTCCTCCTAGCTCCCTGAATCACCGAGCTATCTGTTGCCAGTGAAGCAATCGGGGCCAGAGAATCCCTTTCTAATGTTAAAGAAGGAACTGCAGATGCTGGAAAATCGAGGGTACACAAAAATGCTGGAGAAACTCAGCGGGTGCAGCAGCATCTATGGAGCGAAGGAAATAGGTAACGTTTCGGGCCGAAACCCTTCTTCAGACTGATAGGGGGTGGAGAGAAGAAAGGAAAAAAGGAAAAAAGGAAAAAGGCGGAGGAGGAGCCCGAGGGCTAGGGGAGGGGAGGAGACAACCAGATGGCTGATGAAGGGGAGGGGACAGCAAGGGCTAGCAGAATTGGGAGAATTCAATGTTCAAGCCCCCAGGATGTAAACTGCCCAAGCGGAATATGAGGTGCATTTCCTCCAATTTCCGGTGTTGCTCGCTGTGGCCATGGAGGAGACCCAGGACAGAGAGGTCAGATACGGAATGGGAGGGGGAGTTGAAGTGCTGAGCCACCGGGAGTTCAGGTTGGTTATTGCGGACCGACCGGAGGTGTTCGGCGAAACGATCGCCAAGCCTCCGCTTGGTCTCACCGATGTAGATCAGCTGGCATCTAGAGCAGCGAATGCAATAGATGAGGTTGGAGGAGATGCAGGTGAACCTCTGTCGCACCTGGAACGACTGCTTGGGTCCTTGAATGGAGTGGAGGGGGGAGATGAAGGGACAAGTGTTGCATCTCTTGTGGTTGCAAGGGAAAGTACCAGGGGAGGGGGTGGTATGGGAGGGAAGGGAAGAATTGACAAGGGAGTTACGGAGGGAGCGGTCTTTGCGGAAGGCAGACATGGGGGGAGATGGGAAGATGTGGCGAGTGGTGGGGTCACGTTGGAGGTGGCGAAACTGACGGAGGATCACTTGTTGTATGTGATGGCTGGTGGGGTGAAAGGTGAGGACTAGGGGGACTCTGCCCTTGTGAGTGGGGGGGATGGGGAGAGAGAGCAGTGTTGCGGGGTATGGCAGAGACCCTGGTGCGAGCCTCATCTATGGTGGAGGAGTGGAACCCCCAGATTAGTCAAACATGTTTTGGTGCCACATCCTGCACCCACACACAACTGACTGACTTCATCCGCTTCACCACCAACTTCCATCCGGCACTCAAATACACCTGGACCATTTCCGACACTTCCCTACCATTCCTTGACCTCACTATCTCCATCGCAGGTGATAGACTCCTTACCGACATCCACTACAAACCTACCGACTCCCATGGCTATCTGGACTACACTTTTTCCCACCCTGCTTCCTGTAAGGACTCCATCCCCCACTCCCAATTCCTCCGTCTATGCCGCATCTGCTCCCAGGATGAGGCGTTCCACACCAGGGCATCTGAAATGTCCTCATTCTTCAGGGAATGGGGGTTCCCCTCCTCCACCATAGATGAGGCTCGCACCAGGGTCTCTGCCATACCCTGCAACACTGCTCTGTCTCCCCATCCCCCCACTCACAACAAGGGCAGAGTCCCCCTAGTCCTCACCTTTCACCCCACCAGCCGTCACATACAACAAGTGATCCTCCGTCAGTTTCGCCACCTCCAACGATACCCCACCACTCGCCACATCTTCCCATCTCCCCCCATGTCTGCCTTCCGCAAAGACCGCTCCCTCCGTAACTCCCTTGTCAATTCTTCCCTTCCCTCCCATACCACCCCCTCCCCTGGTACTTTCCCTTGCAACCGCAAGAGATGCAACACTTGTCCCTTCACCTCCCCCCTCCACTCCATTCAAGGACCCAAGCAGTCGTTCCAGGTGCGACAGAGGTTCACCTGCATCTCCTCCAACCTCATCTATTGCATTCGCTGCTCTAGATGCCAGCTGATCTACATCGGTGAGACCAAGCGGAGGCTTGGCGATCGTTTCGCCGAACACCTCCGGTCGGTCCGCAATAACCAACCTGAACTCCCGGTGGCTCAGCACTTCAACTCCCCCTCCCATTCCGTATCTGACCTCTCTGTCCTGGGTCTCCTCCATGGCCACAGCGAGCAACACCGTAAATTGGAGGAAATGCACCTCATATTCCGCTTGGGCAGTCTACATCCTGGGGGCTTGAACATTGAATTCTCCCAATTCTGCTAGCCCTTGCTGTCCCCTCCCCTTCATCAGCCATCTGGTTGTCTCCTCCCCTCCCCTAGCCCTCGGGCTCCTCCTCCGCCTTTTTCCTTTTTTCCTTTTTTCCTTTCTTCTCCCCACCCCCCTTTCTAATGTTTCCGGGTTTGAATTTAGTGGGTGCAGTCAAAGGTGCCGTTGACTCCACTCGAGTGCCATGCTCACAAGCTGCACGAGGTACATTAGGACTAGAAACGTGAGAAGAATTAAAGGAAGGCTGTGAATCTTTACCCAAAAAGCTTGCCCATCTTTTTTAAAAATTGTCTTCCTCCCCTTCAAGGTCCACGCTAACCGCTCTTGAATTTAATTGTCGCTGGGGCCAATTCCCCTTTAAGAGTTTTCCCTCTTCCCTGCTCCTGCTTTTGTTCTTTAATATCTTTCCGTTGCTCTTTCGAAATACCCAGAGAAGAACCAGTTCCAACTACCTTCAGCTCTATCCCAAGCCTTGAGGTTGCCTTTCTCCAATTCATCAGTCTAACAACTTCTTTGTTCACTTTCCTTGTCGTACAATACGTTCTCCATAATTCTATACGTTCATTTCCTTCTTCGCTATTTCCACACAGCCAGAAAATTTTCTCTATGTACCTTATCCCCTTTACTGTCTTCAGGCCACCCTTCGGCCATAATTCGCTTCCTAACTCTTTATTTAACGCTCCTGAAAAATGGCATAACCTCTCGGCTTTTTGAGGGAATTCATTGCATTAATTGCAATGGGCTTCCAGAATCGGTAGTCATATCTTTCTCCAGTCTGGCCAGATCGAACAACCACGAATCGGACTCCAATGATAACAATGGCCAGAGGCTCCGAAGCGCCCCTACAGTCTCACACTTCTTGCACACAACCGCACACTCACACAATCGCTCTGTTCAATCGCTCTGTTCAATCGTCCACCCGAATCTCTTATCAGTTTTGTTTCATTCACAACCACTCATCCAACTCCCGACTTGTAAACAGCTCCGGAAGAATCCTCAGTCTCCCAGACTAAGGTGCTTAATATTGAAATATACTTTTTTTAGCAGCAATCTCTCCCACTTAAAATACTTTAATCTAACATAGACAATTAAACCCAAACCAAGCAATTAAAACTATACCGAAGCACGAAACTAGCCCACCTATTACAATTAAACAGTAGCACACTCCAATGTAATCTACAAGCATTCGCTTACTATCATAAGTAAATCACAGTATATTTTAATTCCTCCTCGTGGTGCGCTCGGTCAGCGGAACAATCCCTCCCCCGAAATAACGATCGGAAGGATAAGTTATCGATCGATCGATATAACGATATAACGATATAACGATCGATCGGATCGAACAACCACGAATCCGACTCCAATGATAATACGATCCCAACCAAACCAAGTTCTTATATATATTCAATTTAACCCACTTTTACCAGTTTTTCTAACATTCAAAAATCCTTAAACAACAGATAATCAATACAATGAAACAATTCACAATCTTAACACACTCTCAAATGTACCAAACACGGAACAAAGTCTTTATACACAATTAAAATCTGAGAAAAATATATGCACACTTGGAAATGACTAAATTCTATCACAGGCAATGCAATACACGGTAAACACAATACAATAACAGCAATCTTTCATTCATTAACTGTACTGTTCCAAAAGCAAATCACAATATTTCAATCTCGCGTCACGCTGCTATCAACCAGGGAACCTCTCCCTCCGATACAGCAGACTTTCCCCTTCCTAGGGTACTCTTTGCTGAGGGGTACTAGTTCTTAATTAGCTACTCTTTACCGCCAGGTACCTTTTCCTTACACTAAATGCTTAGACTTAGGGGCACCTTTCCCGTCAGGTTACTCTTTACTAAAAATTACTTTTCCCTGCTCAGTTACTCTTCGCCATCAGATACTAATCAACAATCAACCAGAGAGGGTACGAACTCCTGGTTGATCAGCCACAATTCGGAATCAATCTTACACAAATTTTATACACAACTTCGAAGTTTTATTATAATACACAGATTAATCTGATAAGGAATGTGCACACATTATGGTCCAGCACCTCAATGTGAGATTCTGAATATTAGTGACTTTAAATCGAAGAATTTTCAACTCGCTCTGCTCTACTTATTTTTTGGTGCGTAATTCAACGGACGCAAATTCCAAATTTTGTTCGGATATAGAATTCTCGAATAGATTCGAGTATTTTCAACCAATCTATACTCCAATCACCGAGTGCCCGATATCTTTACGAGGCTCCTCCCCCATCCTTTCAGAGATCTGGATACCTCAAACAGGCGTGAACATAGGCTCACCCTGTAAAAAAAGGCTTCTTCCTTTCCACCTGCTTGGCACCGGGTGTCAGCGCGTAGCCTCTTCACGCTGGCAGTCGATGCCGATTTTTGGAGCGCGCTTCCAAACTGCACCCCTCAGCAACGACGCAATACTTAGCCCCTTTGCACTGGTACACCCAGGTCGTCTTGAAATATCCAGTCAATTGGATACCCGATCTGGGCAGGGCCTCAAACCTCTAGTTTTTATTTTTGAATGGAATAGTTTTGGTTTTTATCAGCAGCTGCAGCTACTAACTACGACCAAGTTTTACGGGCCTTTAACCCAGAGGAGAGGACCTTTAACCTAACCCTAGTTTTATGGGCCTTTAACCCAAAGGAGAGGGCCTTTAACCCAACCCTAGTATCTGCCTGGCCTCTAACCCCAAAGGCTACGATTTCGTTGGGACCCTTTCCCAAGCCCGCGAATGATCGATCTGCTCCGACTAGCGAAGTGACGAAAACCGATGCGGAAACCGCACCGTGGCGCCGATTTCTGCACGCGATCGGGACAGCTCAACACCCTTAATCGCAAGCCTGTGTTTGGAGGTCTGTTGAGATGCCGGACGAGCCCCCAATGTAAATACGCTCTTCTAAAGCTTACCCCCCTAGTCTAGTTCAGTAAGATACACTGAGTCAAGCACTGGACCAACTAATCTTTATTTTTAGATTGAACAGCAAATTCCCCTATACGATACCTAAACCACGCTGGTTCGATCCTTGTATCTGCCTGGCCAAGCCCTTCAGCCTCGTGCAAGCAGACACACTCCAAAAGGTCACGCAGTCACAAGCGTTCCTCCAGAAAATCGACACGATCTAAAATGGGGCCACCTTTTATAGGCCCACGAACCTTGAGGGGCCGAACTACATAGGGGTGGTCTCTTTACAGTCCAATCAAACATATTATATCAATACATTATTGACAGTTCCCCAAATCAATTACAGTCTCCCATACATTGTTTCTTGGAGAAGCTTCTGGAAGGAAGCCAACTAACTGAATAATGCAACATTTACCCTGGAAACCAAAACAATCCTGCCAAGGCTTAACACTTTGGCCAATCAACAAACACCAGGGTAACTGTCTTGCAACATTATTTACATTATTTACAATTCTTTTGCAGCAACTCAATCAAACTCATGCATTTACAATACATTGGAGTGCCTCTGCAAGAATCTCATTCATACTGACAATCGAAGAGATACTCATAGATTTCTTATCTGCAACATTGATCTAGGACCTAGACTTCCTGGCACCAGCCAGCAGCTTGTGGCTTTTTATACACAGAAATACAGACTTGACCAAAATGGCCTTCCAATGCATGAATCCTCTGCTAAATTTGGGTTCTATTCTAGCTCCATTTTGGCCAGGATTTACACCGAGTGCTTGGAATGTGCTGCCAGGGGCGGTGGTTATAGTGGCTGATGATAATGATAGTGATCGTGGCTTGAAAGGGCTTTTCGCTAGGCAGTCAGGTATGCAGGAAAAGGAGGCATATGGGTGATGTGCAATGGACAATAGACAATAGCCAATAGGTGCAGGAGTACGCCATTCGGCCCTTCGAGCCCCCCGACTCCAACCCTTTCTCTCCCCCTCTCTTTTCTCTCTCTCTCTCTCTCCCTCTCTTTCTCTTGTCCTCTCTCTCCACCTCTCTCTCCCCTTCTCAATCGGCCCCCCTTCTCTCTCTCTCCCCCTCTCTCTCTCACCATCTCTCTCTCCCTCTCTCTATCTCTCATCCTCTCTCTCTCTCTCCCTTTCACTCTCTCTCTCCCTCGCTCTCTCTACCTCTCTATAGTACTCTCTCGTTATCTCTCTCTCTGTCTTTCTATCTCTCTCTCTCGTTCTCCCTATCTCATTATCTCTCCCCCTCCCCCTCTCTCTCTCTCCCCCTCTCACTCCCTCTCTCTCCCCCTCTCTCTCTCTCTCTGCTTTACCTCTCCCTCTCCCCTCCCCCTCTCTATCCTCTCTCCCTCTCTCTCTCTCTCTCCCATCTCTCTCTTTCTGCCCCTTCCCCCTCTCCCCTGTCTCTCTCCCCTCTCTCTTCCCCCTCTCCCCCTCTCTCTCCCCTCTCTCTCTCTCTTCCCCTCTCTCTTTCCTCTCTTTCTGTCGCCCTCTCTGTCCCCCTCTCTCTGCCCCCTCTCTCTCCCCCCTCTCTCTCCCATCTCTCTCTCCCCTCTCTCTCTCTCCCCTCTCTCTCCCTCCCCTCTCTCTCTCACTCCCTCTCTCCCAGTCTCCCATCTTTCTCCCTCTATCCTCTCTCTCCCCCCCTCTCTCTATCCTCTCTCTCTCTCTCTCTCTCTCTCTCTCTCTCTCTCTCTCTCTCTCCCATCTCTCTCTACCACCTCTCTCTCTCTCCAACCCTTTCTCTCCCCTCTCTCTTTCCTCCCTCTCCCCCTCTCTCTCTCTCCCTCTCTCTGTCTCTCGTTCTCTCTCTCTCCCTCTCACCCTCTCTCTCTATCTCTCTCTCGTTCTCTCTCTCTCTGTCACTCTCTCTCCCTCTCTCTCCCTCTCCCTCGCCCTCTCTCTCCCCCTCTCTCCCTCCACCCTCTCTCTCTCTGCCCCCCTCTCTCTCCTCTCTCTCTCCCTCTCTCCCCCCTCTCTCTCTCTCTCTTTCCCCCTTTCGCTCTCCCCACCTCTCTCGTCCCTCTACTCTCCCATCTCTCTCTGTCGCCCTCTCTCTCCCCCTCTCTCTCTCTCTCTCTCTCTCTCTCTCTCTCTCTCTCTCTCTCTCTCTCTCTCTCTCTCTCTTGTTCTCTCTCTCTCTCTCTCCCCCTCTCTCTCCTCTTCTCTCTCTTCCCCCTCTCTCTTCCATCTCTCTCTCCATCTCTCTCTCTCTCTCTCTCTCTCTCTCTCTTGTTCTCTCTGTCTCTCTCTCTGTCTCTCTCTCTCCCCTTCTCTCTCTTCCCCCCTCTCTCTTCCATCTCTCTCTCCATCTCTCTCTCCCCCCTCTCTCTCCCTCTCTCTCCCCCTCTCTCTTCCCACCCTCTCTCTCTTCTCTTCCTTTCCCCCCGCCCCCACTCTGCACCCCTCTTCTCCCCTCCTCTCTGTCTCTCTCCCCCTCTCTCTCCCCATTCTCTCTCTCCCCCCTCTGTCTCTCTCCCCCTCTCTTTCTCTCTCCCTCTCTCCCCACTTTCTTCCCCCTTTCTCCCCCACTCCCCCTCTCTCTCTCCCCCCCTCCCCCTCTCTCTCTTCCCCTCTCTGTCTCCCCCTTCTCTCTCCCCATCTCTCTCTCTCTTCCTTCTGTCTCCCCCCTCTCTCTCCCCCCTCTCTCTCCCCACCTCTCTCTCTCTTCCGCTCTCTTTTAATCTCTCGCTAACTCTCTCTCTCTCTCTCCCATTGTCTCTACCCCTCTCACTATCTCCCCCCGCTCTCTCTTCCCTCTCTTCCCCTCTCTCTCTATCTCCCCTCTCTCCCCCCCCCTTTGCCTCTCTCTCCCTCCGTCTCTCTCTCTCTCTCCACTCTCTATCCCACTCTTTCTCTCCCATCCCTCATCCCCTCTCTCTCACTCACTCTCTCCCACCACTCTCTGTCTCTCTTCCCCTCTCTCTCTACCCTTTCTGCCTCTCCCCATCTCTCTCTCCTCTCTCTCTCCCCCACTCTCTCCCCATCTCTCTCTCCACCCCTCTCTCTCCCCTACTCTCTCTTTCTCCTTCTCTCTCTCCCCCACTCTCTCTCTCCCCACTCTCTATCTCCCCCCTCTCTCTCGCCCTCTCTTTACACTTCTCTCTCTCCCCCATCTCTCTCTCTCCTCTCTTTCAAACTCTCGCTATCTCTCCCCCCCCCTCTCCCTGTCCCCCTCGCTCTCTCCCCTCTCTCTCTCCCCTCTCTCTCTCCTGTCTCTCTCTTCACGTCACTCTCACTCCTCTCTCTCTCTCTCCCCTCTCTCCATCTCCCCCCTCTCCCGCCCCCCTCTCTCTCCCCCTCCCCGTCTCTCTCTCTCCCCGTCTCTCTCTCTCTCACTTTCGGTCTCTCTCTCTCCCTGTCTCACTCTCGCCGTCTCTCTCTCTCCCCCCTCTCTCCCCGCCTCTCTCTGTCTCTCTTCGTCTCTTTCTCTCTCCGCGTCTCTCTCACTCGCCCTCTCCCATTCTCTCTCTCCCTTTCAATCTCTCGCTAGCTCTCTCTCTCTCTCTCCCCCTTCTCTCTCTCCCCTCTCTCATCCCCCTCTCTCTCCTCTCCCCCCCTCTCTCTCTGTCCCTCTCTCTCTCTCTCCCCGTTTCTCTCTCTCTCTCCCCGTCTCTCTCCCCTGTCTATCTCTCTATCCTCTCTCTCTCTCTCTCTCCCTCTCTCAATTCAATTCAATTTAAAAACTTTATTGGCATGATAAAAAATACATTGTTATATTGCCAAAGTATAAAACATGACATAATATTTAAAATGCATAAGTATAAATACAAGTATACAGTGCATAGATAGATATGTCCCTGTACATAAACTCGCAAGAGGCCTATAGCCCTTTATTGATTGCTACACGTTCTTGCAGCTGTAAGCAGTACAACAGGATAGCAAATTTAGCAATTCAATATTAATTTCTTAGTGTCAGTCAATGTCAATATGTGTGCGTACATATGTGCATATTGGTCATACATAGATACATAGATACATAGAAAATAGGTGCAGGAGTAGGCCATTCGGCCCTTCGAGCCTGCACCGCCATTCAATATGATCATGGCTGATCATCCAACTCAGTATCCCGTACCTGCCTTCTCTCCATACCCCCTGATCCCTTTAGCCACAAGGGCCACATCTAACTCCCTCTTAAATATAGCCAATGAACTGGCGTCAACTACGCTCTGTGGCAGAGAGTTCCAGAGATTCACCACTCTCTGTGTGAAAAAGTTTTTCCTCATCTCGGTCTTAAAGGATTTCCCCCTTATCCTTAAGCTGTGACCCCTTGTCCTGGACTTCCCCAACATCGGGAACAATCTTCCTGCATCTAGCCTGTCCAACCCCATAAGAATTTTGTACGTCTCTATAAGATCCCCTCTCAATCACCTAAATTCTAGCGAGTATAAGCCAAGTCTATCCAGTCTTTCTTCATATGAAAGTCCTGACATCCCAGGAATCAGTCTGCTGAACCTTCTCTGCACTCCCTCTATGGCTATAATGTCCTTCCTCAGATTTGGAGACCAAAACTGTACGCAATACTCCAGGTGTGGTCTCACCAAGACCCTGTACAACTGCAGTAGAACCTCCCTGCTCCTATACTCAAATCCTCTTGCTATGAAGGCCAACATACCATTCGCTTTCTTCACTGCCTGCTGCACCTGCATGCCTACTTTCAATGACTGGTGTACCATGACACCCAGGTCTCGCTGCACCTCCCCATTTCCTAATCGGCCACCATTTAGATAATAGTCTGCCTTCCCGTTTTTGCCACCAAAGTGGATAACCTCACATTTATCCACATTATACTGCATCTGCCAAACATTTGCCCACTCCCCCAGCCTATCCAAGTCACCTTGCAGTCTCCTAGCATCCTCCTCACAGCTAACACTGCCCCCCAGCTTAGTGTCATCCGCAAACTTGGAGATGTTGCTTTCAATTCCCTCGTCCAGATCATTAATATAAATTGTAAATAGCTGGGGTCCCAGCACTGAGCCTTGCGGTACCCCACTAGTCACTGCCTGCCATTGTGAAAAGGACCCGTTTACTCCTACTCTTTGCTTCCTGTTTGCCAGCCAGTTCTCTATCCACATCAATACTGAACCCCCAATACCGTGTGATTTAAGCTTGTATCCTAATCTCTTATGTGGTACCTTGTCGAAAGCCTTCTGAAAGTCCAGATACAACACATCCACTGGTTCTCCCCTATCCACTCTACTAGTTACATCCTCGAAAAATTCTATAAGATTCGTCAGACACGATTTACCTTTCGTAAATCCATGCTGACTTTGTCCAATGATTTCACCACTTTCCAAATGTGCTGCTATCCCATCTTTAATAACTGATACACCGTCTCTCAGGTTATGGCATGCTGTTATGTATTGTGCACCAAGATGTGCCGTATTTCCTTCACCAAGGATTATTCTTAGTTTTGAAGTATCATCTTGTTCCTTAAAATCAGGGGTTGCCTGACTGAGTTTGTCAAAGTATGTTTTCCTTGTTTTGTCAAATTGTTTGCATTTTAGGAGGAAGTGCACCTCTGTTTCAATCTTATCTGTCAAACAGTGGCCGCATATTCTGTTTTCTCTTGGTTGCCAGAATCTCTTCTGTCTTCCCTTTTCAACTGCCAAATAGTGGTCACTTAGCCTGTATTTGGTGAGGGTCTGCCTTTGTTTTATGTCTCTAACAGTTGAGAGATAGTCTGCCAATTTATAATCTCTTTTTAGGGCATGGTAGCATTCTAATCTGTCCCTCTCTCTCCCTCTGTCTCTCGTACTCTCTCTCTCTCTCACTCTCCTCCCTCTCTCTCTCCTTCTCTTTCTCCCTCCACTCCCACTCTCCCGTCTCTCTCTTGCCCCGTCTCTCTCTATCTCCCCTCTCTCTCTCCCTCTCTCCCTCTCGTTCTCTCTCTTGTTATCTCTCTCTCTCTCTGTCTCCCTCTCTCTCTCTCTCTTTCTCCCTTTCCTTTCTCCCCCTCCTCCTCTCGCTCTCCCCTTCTCTATCGGCCCCCTTCTCTCTCTCCCCCCCCCCTCTCTCTCTATCTCTCTCTCTCTCTATCTCCCCCCTCTCTCTCTCCCTTTCACTCTCTGGCCCTCTCTCTTTCTATCTCTCTCTCTCTCTCTCTCTCTCTCTATCTCTCTCTCTCCCTCTCTCTCTCTCTCTCTCCTCTCTCTCTCTGCACTCTCTCTCCCTTCCCCTCTCTCCCCCCTCTCCCTCCTCTCTTTCCCCTCTCGCTCTCTCCTTTCTCTCTCTCCCTCTCTCTCCCGTCACTCTCTCCCTCTCTCTCTCTCTCTCTCCCTCTCTCCCCCCTCTGTTACTCCCCCCTTTCCCCTCTCTCTCTCCTCATCTCTCTCTCTTCCTGTCTCTCTCTCTCCCCGTCTCTCTCACCCCCCTCTTTCTATCTCTCCCCCTTTCTCTCTCCCTCTCTTTCCCCCGCTTTCTTTATCCCCTCCCTCTCTCCCCTCTCCCTCTCTCCCCCTCTCTCTCCCTCTGCTCTCTCTCCCTCTGCTCTCTCCCCCTCTCTCCCTCTCGCTCGCCCCCTCCCTCCCTCTCTCTCTCCCTCTCTCTCGCCCCCCTCTCTACCCCCACTCTCTCCCCTCTCTCTCCCCTCTCTCCTTCTCTCTCTCCTCTCCCTCTCTCGCGCCCTCTCTGCCGACACTCTCTCTCTCCCCTCTCTCCCTCCCCTCTCCCCTTCTCTCTCTCTCTCTCCCCCCTCTCCCTCCCCTGTATCTCCCCCTTTGTCTACCCCCCCTCTGTCTCTCCCCCTCCCTCTCTCCCCCTCTCTCCTACCTCCGCTCTCTCTCCCCTCCCTCCCTCCCTACCCCCACTCTCTCTCTCCCCATCTCCCTCTCCATCTCTCTCTCTCCCCGTCTCTCTCTGTCTCCATCTCTCTATCTCTCTCTCTCAACCCTCTCTCTCCCCTCTCTCTCTAACCTCTCCCTCTCTCTCTACCTTCTCTCTCTCTCCCCTCTCTCGCTCCCCCTCTCTCCCCCTCTCTACCCTCTTTCTCCCCCTCTCTCTCCCCGTCTCACTTTCTCTCCCCTCTCTCTCTCTCCCCCTCTCTCGCTCCTCGTACCTTATCTTTTCTCCCCGTATTGTCTTTTTGGTTATCTTCTGTTGCTCTTTAAACATTACCCAACCCTCTTGCTTCCGGCTCATCTTTGCTATGTTGTACTTCTTCTCTTTAATTTTTAAACTGTCCATAACGTCCCTTGTCAGCCATGGTCGCCCCTTACTTACTCCCCTTGGAATCTTTTCTTCCTCTTTGGAATGAACTGATCCTGCATCTTCTGTATTATTCCCAGAAATACCAGCCATTGTTGTTCCACTGTCATCCCTGCTAGGAGATCTTTACAGTCAACTTCGGCCAGCCCCTCCCTCCCTCATGGCTCCGGTGGTGAATGTTAGGAGCCGGAGCCCGGAGCGGACAGACTGCGGCCGCCCGCCTCTGGGATGGATGCGCTCAGGGCGCGGATTTATTAATGAGCCGAAGCACTGAGGTGAGTGGATATTTCACCGCGCTCTTCACCTGCTCCCTGAACTTGGACTGGGTCACCGCGTAAATAAATGTGTTGGTGCAGCAGCTGAGATTCTTCAGCAAATACCCGACGTGGTTAAAGATATATTGAGAAGCATTCAATATCACCAGTTCCTGTGATCTGATAGTAGACGACGTTTACAGCCAGCGTCAGCCACAGGAGGATGAAGCTGCCGGAGATGGTGAAGAGTAAAACCATACACCTCCTCCTGCTCTCCATCTCCGGGTCACTGCGGTTCTCCCCCTTGCTCTGACCCCCTCAGCCCCTTACGGACCCGACTAGCCACTAAAATGTGGCGGACTGTCAGAGCGTTGAGCAGCAGGATTACAGCGAAAGGGAGGAGCGGAGTTAAAACCGTGTCGACCCAGTCATATGCCACCCACCCGGGGTCAGTGTAAATACTGTCCACAGCGACACAGTCCCACGGGACATTGCCGATGATTCCCCAGGGTTCCAGTGTGAAGTAGCGGGGAAGGTTTTTCAGACAGAGCAGAACGCCGGCTGTTCCCAGAACCACAGCCGCAATTTTCCTGGTGCAATATTTAGTTTTCAGCTTCTTGCAACAAATGGCGACAAAGCGATCAAAGGTGAAAGAGACGGTGAACCAGACAGAACAGTCTGTATGTAGCTGCATACTTCAGTACTTCGTTAACACTGCACACAGGGGTGATGGACAGGAAACTCCAATTAAAGTAATAATTTCGGAGATGAAACAAAATAACCTCGGTGATTGCGACCAGTAGATCGGCCGCTGCCATGGCCACCAGGTAGAGAGTGGTGCAGGTGGAGACGCCGCACTTTCCCCGGGATAGGATCACAATCGCCACTAAATTCACTGCGGAAAGACAAGGGAACGGACACTTACTCAACACGGTCTCCGGGGCTGAACACCGGCTCGACTTTCAGCTCAAGATCAGGAGTGTTGGAGTCGGTGCGCGGCTGCTGCAAGTTTAACAATGTCAGAGCCGGCTCTGACTGTGACCGACCTGCCTGCCTGCTTCAGGGAGAAGAGAGGGTAAAGGGCGGGGAGGGAACGAGCAGCCACCCGCTACAATAGGCGCAATGGTCCTTTCTATTGTGAACCCTGCTGCTGCTCACAGTCTCTGATGGGGCCGCTTTCACAGGCTTAACCGTCAGCGGCCGGACGCGTTTAAGCAGGGCTCTGGGAACTCGGCATCTGATGGGGACGAGGAGGGAGGCTTCCAGAGGGAAGGCAGGGACAAATTGGAATCCGGCAGCAGAGTGGCTCCGTTAATGGATTCATTCCACAGTGAGTTCAGTTCAGTAACAACACACACACGCCGGTAGATCCGCGGCCACTGGTCCAGGAGATGGATCCAATTATTGACCAACAGGCTGTGGGTGGAATCCGACTGTGACAGACAGACTCCACAGTGAGACACAGTGCCCACAGGAGCGGCTGTTCACTCTGATCAATAACTCACAGTGAACTTCACAATGTGAACCCCTCTCTCCCAGTCACACCGTGCCAGAGAGCTGCCTGCCTGTCTGTCCCGAGCACTGGGACAACTCTGGGCAAGGTCCCACTGAAGGCAAGAACAACGTTCTAGTGGCCCCCGGCAGCAGCAGTGAGAGAAAAACAGGGTTAGTTTCAGCTGTCTGAAAATAAGAACAATCACAGCAGCGTTAATTCACAAATATTTCACTGAGAGGATTGATATTCTTCACATATTCTTGTACAACGATCATCAGTTGGGAACTTGTACCTTGATGAGAATCAGGTCAACACCAGTTAACACACGGATGGAGTTATAAAACTTGAATTGTTCTGCTCACTTACCAGGGACTCCAACGGCAGCAATGATCACGTACAGGAATTTCTGCACGGCGTAATATTCCCAAAACTTATGCCCCATTTTCTCTGCCCAGCGACGTGTCCCCGTGAGCTACCGGTAATGTCTCGGAATGAAATGCTGGGACAGAACATTCCTGGAGATTTTATACCATTTTCCGTCTCCACCGGGACAGTGAAGTTTCAACAGAGTTTAAAAATAGAGAGTTTGAAATGATTCACAAACAGATGACATCAGCCGAGTGAAATTCCTGCTGAGACAGGTTGTGATTTATTCAGGGAATTGATTGAGAAACTCCAAAGACTGGGAATTGTGGCGATAGATACTGAGGGATGGAAATTGGGAGCGGGGTCAGATCCAACTCTCCACCTCATGTTGTTTGTCTGATTTCCTTCAATCCGTTTCACTCAGCAAGGCAATGCCAAATTCCAGAGACCCTCTCAGGGCTTCTGGTGTCCAGTTTGAAGGTGGACTGGACTGGGCGACCTTTGTCCACAGGTTGAGGAATTAGTTCAACACATCACCTCGGACTAAAATGCCCCCCCCCCCCTCCACTCTGCTTCACCACTCAATATGATCGCGGCTTCACTGACTGTGACCTGAACCCCACACTCCCGCTGAATGACCCCGGGAACCATTCACTCCCTGCTTGCCTGGAATAGATCTGACTATACCATGGGACAATAACATTCTCTGCCTTCATCACCTCTGAGGAGGATCGACCCAAAGACTCACGACACTCAGAGAACACAAACATTGCCGCCTCAGAATTGTCCTAAACCTAAATAAAACGGCGAATAATGCAGCACCTCTCCCTCCTCTCTTTCTCTCTCCCTCCATCCTCACTGCTGTCACTCTCTCTGAACTGTTACTCTCTCTCCTACGCTCTCTATTCCTCTCTGGGCTGCCCTCTCTCGGTCCACTGATGGAGTGACACACAGTGGGATAGTACTGATGGAGGGATAAAAATGGGGAAGAACTGACGCAGTAACAAACTGGTGGTACTTTTGGAGTGACACACTGTGGTGGTACTGATGGAGGGACACACTGTGGTGGTACTGATGGAGGGAAACACTGTGGGGTGGTGCAGATGAAGTGACAAAAGATGGAGTAGTACTGATGATGTGACAAATTGTGGGTTGTACTGATGGAATGACACACTGTGGTGGTACTGATGGCGTGACCCACCGTGGGGCTGACATTCTGTGGGTAGGACTGATGGAAGTGACACTGTGGGGCAGCACTGCTGGAATGACACTGTGAAATTGTATTGATGGAGTGACACACCGTGGGGTAGTTCTATTGGAATGACACACTGTGGGGTTGTTGTGATGGAGTGACACAGTGCGGCTAGTACTGATGTAATGACACGCTGTGGGGTAGCACTGAAATAATGACACTTTGTGCCAGTACCTATGGAATGACACACTTGGCCAGGTAGTCCTGATGAAATGACACATTGTGTTGTAGTACTAGAAACATAGAAAATAGGTGCAGGAGGAGGCCATTCGGCCCTTCGAGCCAGCACCGCCTTCCATTGTGATCATGGCTGATCGTCCCCTATCAATAACCCGTGCCTCCCCATATCCCTTGACTCCACTAGCCCCTAGAGCTCTTTCTAACTCTCTCTTAAATCCATCCAGTGACTTGGCCTCCACTGCCCTCTGTGGCAGGGAATTCCATAAATTCACAACTCTCTGGGTGAAAACGATTTTTCTCACCTCAGTCTTAAATGGCCTCCTCTTTATTCTAAGACTGTGGCCCCTGGTTCTGGATTCGCCCAACATAGGGAACATTTTTCCTGTATCTAGCTTGTCCAGTCCTTTTATAATTTTATATGTTTCTATAAGATCCCCCCTCCTTCTAAACTCCAATGAATACAAGCCTAGTCTTTTCAATCTTTCCTCATATGACAGTCCCGCCATCCCAGGGATCAATCTCGTGAACCTACGCTGTACTGCCGCAATCTGATAGAGAGTACTGATAGAGAGACACATATGTAATGATATATTCTAGGGCAGTGCTGATGGAGTGACACTCTTTGGGGTAGTACTGATGTAGTGACACATTCTATGGTACTGCTTTCTTTCTTTTAAAATCTTTTTATTGTTTTTTTTCCCCCAAAAAACAAAAAGAAAACAAAAAAAACAGAGCAAAATGAATAATGATAAACATAACAATGGTATTGATACATAGGGATCAGGATTACATTAATAACAGGTATAACCTAATATGAGACCAGTGTCAAAATACAAAATGAATATAGACCTCCCGGTCTCTATGTAAATATAGTTAAATCTTTAAAAGAAAACTTATAAATGTAAAATAAAAACACAAAGATAAAAAGACAAAAAGAAAAAGAAAAAAGGAAAAAACAAAACTCCCCTAAACTAAAGAAAAATAAATAAATAATAAAATAAGAATAAAAAATAAAATAAATAAAAAACAAAGCAAAGCAAAACAGAATCTGAACTGAGAATTTCAACAATTTAAGTCTGTTTGTCGTCAAGTCCGTTCCACCATATAGAGGTAAAATAGTTTTTATAACGGTTAAAGAAGGAGTAATTTATGTTGTATGAAAGTGTTCAATAAATTTTCCCCAAGTCTTATCAAATTTAACCAAGTCACTCTTGGCTTACAATGTCAAATGTCATATTTACAATGTCACTCCTGATTTTTTCTAAATTTTAACATGACATCGTTTCAGAATACCACTGGAGTGTGGTCGGAGGGTTGGAGTCTTTCCATTTAAATAAAATAGATCTTCTGGCGATTAATGTGGTAAAAGCAATCAACCGATGGGCGGAGCGGGACAAATGAATAGAATCTAACATTGGTAGCCCAAAAATTACAGTAATCGGATGAGGTTGTAAATCTATACCTAAGACTACAGAAACAGTATCAAAAATTGATTTCCAATATTTTTCCAAAAGAGGGCAGGACCAAAACATATGGGTCAGTGAGGCCACTTCAGAGTTACATCTGTCACAGGTAGGATTTATGACCATAAAAATGAGCTAACTTATCTTTTGACATATGAGCTCTGTGAACCACCTTGAATTGTATTAAAGCGTGTCTTGCACACATTGAAGAGGTATTAACTAATTGAAGAATCCTCTCCCATTTCTCTATAGATAAAGAAATTTGAAGTTCTCTTTCCCAGTCATTCTTAATTTTATCAAATGTATCTATTTGTAATTTCAAAATCAACTCATAAATAGGCGTTATTAATCCTTTCTGATAAGGGTTCAACTGTAAGTTTTTTTCCAAAATTTCGGATTGATGTGGTAGCGGAAAAAGGGGAAGAGTAGCCTTCAAAAAATGTCTAATTTGTAAATATCTAAAAAAAGTGTGAATTAGGTAAGTTATATTTATTGGAGAGTTGTTCGAAAGACATAAAACAACCCTCCAAAAACAAATCACGGAAAGCTACTAATCCCTTCCTCTTCCATAATAAAAAGACTTGATCAGTACTAGATGGTTGGAAGAGAAAATTGGATAAAATAGGATTCGATAAGATAAAATCATTTAGTCCAAAACACTTACGAAATTGAAACCATATTCGGAACGTATGTCTTATTATTAGGTTCGTCGTATATTTATTCAATCTCGTAAATGTAAAAGGTAATGAGGCCCCTAGAATAGAAGCCAATGATAGCCCTTGTAAGGAATCACGTTCAAGGTTTATCCATCCTGGGCATTGGGTATCTTCTAAATCTTTTGTCCAAAATGTTAAATAACGAACATTGACTGCCCAATAGTAGATTCTAAGGTTCGGCAATGCCAAACCACCATCTTTTTTTTATTTCTGTAAGTATTTTTTACGTAGTCTGGGATTTTTATTCTGCCATATATATGAAGACATTTTGGAGTCTATAATATAGAAGAAAGATTTGGCAATAAAAATTGGTATCGTCTGAAATAAATACAGAAATTTAGGTAAAATTAATATTTTAATAGTATTGATTCGGCCAATTAAGGATAAGGACATTGGTGACCATTTAGTAAACTGATGTTTAATATGGTCAATTAAAGGCATAAAATTAGCTTTAAATAAATCCTTGTGTTTCTTGGTGATCTTGATACCTAAATAAGTAAAACTTTCTGTCGTCAATCTAAATGGAAACTGTCCATAACTCGAAACAAAATTATTTAATGGAAAAAGCTCACTCTTACTAAGATTTAGTTTATAACCAGAAAAACTACTAAATTGATTAAGTAATGCTACTATTGCCGGAATAGATTTCTCAGGGTTAGAAATAAATAATAACAGATCATCTGCATAAAGAGATAGCTTATGTGTCTTATTCCCGCGGACAATACCAAAAATATTAGGGGATTCCCTAATAGCGGTGGCTAAAGGTTCCAAAGCAATATCAAATAGTAAAGGACTTAATGGACAGCCCTATCTAGTACCTCGAAAGAGCCTGAAAAAAGGGGATCTCTGATTATTAGTAAATACAGAAGCCTGAGGTATAAGATATATCAGCTTGATCCAAGAGATAAATTTTGGACCAATCTTAAATTTTTCAAGTGTATTGAATAAGTATTCCCATTCTACTCAATCAAACGCCTTCTCGGCATCAAGTGAGATGACACATTCTGGGGTTTTATTAGATGCTGTATATACAATATTCATTAATCTCTTAACGTTAAAGTATGAGTAACGATTTTTAATAAAACCTGTCTGATCTTCAGAGATAATTTGCGGTAAAATCTTTCCAATCTCATAGCTAATATTTTGGAAAGAATTTTGAAATCTACATTTAACATTGACATGGGTCTATATGATGTCACTTCAGTAGGGTCTTAAGAATTATAGAAATAGAAGCTTCATAAAAAGATTGTGGTAATCTATTCCTTAAAAAGGCTTCTTTAAATACCTTGCATAGCCATGGAGACAATACATTTGAAAAATACTTTTAAAATTCTACTGTAAACCCATCTAAACCAGGAGCTTTACCAGAATTCATTGAAAAAAATTGCTTTCTGTATTTCTTCTTCCGTGATGGGTTCATCTAACTACAGAGACTCATTATATGGTAAATTTGGTAAGTTCAGTTTCTTTAAAAATTCATGCATTATATTGGAATCAGTAGGAAAATCTGATTGGTATAGGGAGGTATGAAATTCCTGAAAGGATTTATTAATTTTGTCATGGTCTACAGTTACTGTACCATCCCATTTACTCAAGGGATTCAGACAGCAATTGAAATCTCCACCCATTATTAAAAAGTGTTCATTTAAATTAGGAAAGGATGCAATTAACTGTTTAAAAAATTCAGGGTGATCAATATTTGGTGCGTAGACATTCACCATAGTGATGTTTTGCCTATAAAGAACACCGGTAATCACCAAGAATCTGCCATATGGATCAGAGATTGTTTCATGGTGAACAAACGGGATTGAGGAGTCAATAAAAATAGAGACTCTTTCACCTTAGCCTGTGAATTTGAATGAAACTGCTGTCCTCTCCAAAACTTGAAGAATCGTAACTTGTCATCTTGCGTTACATGATTTTCCTGAACAAAGATAATCTGAGCATTTAGTCTGTGAAGAACTTTTAAAAAATCCTCTCAATGGGATGATTCAAGCCATTCACATTCCATGAAAGGAAGTTAATAACTTTATCCATATTACTTATAAAAATCATGTGGAATGTGATGGGTTAATTTCTTGAAGCCATGATACTGGAAGAAGAAAAATCTAGGGCAGAGCCAGAAGTGATGACATTTCAGACATTTTTGTAGTTCAGAATATGCACAAATGAAGAACACTAAATGAGGAACAAAAGACCCCTCCCCACTCCCACCGCTGAAAAGCCCCAAACTGACGAATAGGCTGTCAGTAAGCTACCTAATCCCTTCCCCGACTCCATCTCTCCTAGTAACAGCGCTCGGCATAAAAAGAGATATTTACCCACTCCTAGTTCATTGTTATCTCATTGAAAGAGAGAGAAAAATACAGGCTGGCATGGAATTAGAGAGCAAATGCTACTACTTTTTATCCAAGGTCAAGATATGAAAAACAAGAACTACGTTCTCTTAGTTTGTCTACCAACAGGGGAACACGAACACGAATTAACAGAGCCATTCTTAAACTTATCTTATGTTATCTATATACTTTTAAAACTCTGTGTGTGTGTGTGTGTGTGTGTGTATGTGTGTGTGTGTGTGTGTGTGTGTGTGTGTGCGTGCGTGCGTGCGTGCGTGCGTGCGTGCGTGCGTGCGTGTGTGTGTGTGTGTGTGTGTGTGTGTGTGTTTGTGGGTGCCAGATTTGGACTTTCATTCCTTGGTCCGCCAAAACCACATGCAGAAACTCCGAGATTTTTTCCATTTCGCTAGACATTACACTTTTACATCCCCTAAGACACTCCTCATTAAATTTCATCGTTTTTATGTACACATTTTTAATAAAATCCTCCCCCCCCACGCAACCACTAATATTTTCGAATCCTGCTGGCCAGCGAGCTGCTGCATGACTCACAGTGCCATCACAGATGTCCAATCACAATGGATCTCATTTACCTATGATATGACATTACAATGGGTCAGGGCTAGGAGATTGGAACCTTCACGTGAGCCCACTAAAATCAAACAGCTGCATGACTCACAGAGCCATCTCACAGATGTCTAATCACAATGGATCCCACGAATCCAATCAACCTGGCATGCACAATCAAATAGAGCAATTTGTCCTCCCCCCTCCCTATCTACCCCCTCCCTATTTACCGCCTCCCTATCTACCCCCTCCCTATCTACCCCTCCCTATCTACCCCCTCCCTATCTACCCCTCCCTATCTACCTCCTCCCTCTCTACCGCCCTCCACTCCCACCTCCACCTCTACCCCTCCTATCTTCCCCCCTCTCCTCTCATCCATCCCCTCCTGTTCTCCTCCTCCACCTCTCCCCTCCTCATCTCTCTCCCCTCCACCTCCCCTCCTCTTCTCTCCCCCTCTTCTCTCCCCCTCCCATCTCCTCCAACCCCCTCACTCAACCATCCTCTCTCTCCTCCCCTCCCTCCCCCCTCTCCCCTGTACTCTCTCTCTCCCCTCTATTCTCTCTCTTCCCCTCCCTCCCTCCCCGTGCCTTTCCCCCTCCCCCTCCCCTTCTAGCCTCCCCTTCTCTCTCCACCCTCCTCTCTCTCCCACCTCCTCTCTCTCTCCCTCTTCCCTCTCCCCATCTTCTCTGTCCCTCTCCTCTCTCCCCATCCAATCTCTCTCCACCTCTCTACTCCTTCCCTCTCATCCCTCTCTCCCCCCACCTCTACCACCCTTTCTCCTCCCTCCTTTCTCCCTCCCCCCTCCTTTTTACCCCCCTCCCTCTACCCCCCTCCACATCGTATTCCGCTCCCCCTCTCGACCCCTCCCCACCCCCACTCTCCACCCCTCCCCACCCTCCCCATCACCTCTCCCCCTCCTCTTCTCTCCCCCTCCACCTCTCCCTCCTCTTCTCTCCACCCTCCAACTCTCCCCTCCTCTTCTCACCTCTCCTCTCACCCCCTCACTACCCCTCCTCTCTCTCCCCCCTACCTCCCCTCTCCCAGCTACTCACTCTCTCCCCTCTAATCTGTCTGTCTCCCCGCTAATCTCTTTCTCCCCATCCGTCCCTCCCTTCCACCCCATGCCTTTCTCCCACTCCCCCTTCTCTCTCCTCCTCCCCTTCTCTCTCTCCCCTTCCCTCTCCACCTTCTCTCTCTCCCCCCTTCTCTCTCTCCCCCGTCTCTCTCTCCCTCCTTCTATCTCTCCCCCTCATGTCTCACCCTCCTCTCTCTCCCCATCCTCTCTCTCTCCCTCCTCTCTCCCCCTCATCTCTCTCCCCCTCCACTCCCTCCTTCTCCTCTCTCCCCCACCAATCTCTTTCCACCTCCCCCTTTCTCCTCCCCACACCCCCCACCTCTACCACCCTCTCTCCTCACCCTCTCTCCCTCCCCCTCCCCCACTCTTACCCCCTCCCTTCTACCCCCCTCCACCCTCTGTAGATTGATGATGCATGTGAATCAATCACACTTAGCTAGCATCACTAACTCCACCCCATTATAACATTTATACTAACGCCCATTCCTAGTTGAAGCAGCCAGGATGAACTAACAACACCTCGCTCTGTAATGCTGCCAAGTTAATGTGCTGATTAAAGATGTGTGTGAATCTCATATGCTTTGAAGTGATTTACATGGTGTCAGAAGTGGGACCAGAGTTTTTGGCAGCAGCATGCTGTAACATGTAAACAGTAGGATCGTCTTGCGAGTCAAATGAAATACATTCGGGGGCGGCTTCGAGCTGGAAATGGGGAGTCAGTATGTTGCTGTCTCGTTGCAAAAAATTGAGATTGGACTTGGGACTGGGCGCATTCTTTCCTCGGTCCCTGATAGCAGCCCGACAGGCTGAGGCAAAGTGATTTAGGTTTTTGCAGTAATTACAAGCCTTCCCGAGGGCGGGGCAGGTGGATTGCCTGTTGTGTAGATAGCTGCAGTTAGGACATTTCTGTGAAGGAACGCTGAAAGCTGCCTGGCTAGCTTGGATCTTAGATCGGCTGTTATCTGTGTATGTCCGCTGCCTAGTGAGGCCCGTCAGATTGATGGTATTGCTTTCATGCGGAATGTCTATAGGATCAACAAGTTCAGCCGTTCTGCATGCATGCGCCGCGTCATCTAGCGATAACTCTGGCCGTCTCTAGAGCTCTGATCTGAGCTTTTGATCGGTGATACCATTCACTAAAATATCCCTCGTTAACTGATCAGTCAACTGATCCGCTGGCATTTCCTGAAATCGACAACGTTGGGCTAGATACATTAAAGAAGAAATATATGAGTCCACTCGTTCCCCGGGTAGTTGACGACGAGAGAAAAACCTTGCCCTGTCAAGGTCAACACAATGTCAATCAACCTTTTTAACAGGATCAGGGCTAACGAGCCACTTGTCAAGGACGCGTCCACTTTACATGCTTTTGGTGGGGAGGTGCTAGTTCCTCTGGGCAAAACCAACTTGAAATGTGTACTGAAGAAAACAACTAGGGAATTGACTTTCCATGTGCTGGACCTTAATTCGGTTACCCTGCTTGGCAATCGTGCCTGTCAGGAACTGGGGCTGATTTCCTTTGATAAAACTGTCCACAAACTGCAAGTTTCCTTTGATCCACAATGACTTCCCTGGTCTTTTCGACAACAACCTAGGCAGGTTGCGTGTGTCCTACAAGATTACTATTGACCCCGATGTGACACCCATAGTCCGAAACCCGCACAGATTGTCATTTGCCATGACTGACAGGGTTCACTCTATGCTGAAGGACATGGTCTCCAAAGGCGTAATTGAAGCAGTCAGTGACCCCACCGACTGGGTCTCAACCATGATTGCCACAGTCAAGAAGGGAAAGGATGAAATCCGCCTGTGCATTAATCCAAAAGACCTGAACACTGCCATTAAGCGCCCGCACCATCCCATGAAGACAGTAGAGGATGTTGCAGCAAAGATCGGAACGGCCACCCTATTTTCCGTCCTAGATGCAAAGAACTAATTCTGGCAGATACCGCTGGACAAGAGGTCATCAAACCTTACCACATTTGCCACCCCATTCGGCAAATATAAGTTTCTGAGAATGCCATTCGGGATCAACTCTGTCAGCGAAGTCTTCCAAAGAACTATGGAGCAATTATTCGAGGGTCTGCCTTGTGCCATTATTGTCGATGATATTCTTTCTTTTTTTTTGGAAAATATTTTTTATTGGAGATAAGTACACAACCTATTAACATCATTACCAGTCTTACATTTTTGAATTGATAATATTGTCAATTATTATTACATTGTCTCCAATACCTTTTGCCTTTTTTGTTTTTTTAAACTAGATAGAACTAAAAAGATAGATGAAGTAAAGAAAGAAAAGAGAGAGAAGAAAAGAGAGAGAAAGAAAAAAAAAAAAAAAAAAAAAAAAAAAACCAGAAAAGAAAAAGATAGTTAAAGAAGAATGGAAAAATTTATTAAAATAAAAAACTTCATTCGAGATATATTCGTACATTTCAGAGTATAGCATTTCATCCATTCTTTAGCCCGAGTGTTAGTCAGGTTCCTGTGCTGAACCATTCTGACCCTTTAAATAATCAATAAAGGGAGACCATGTTCCAACGAATAATTCCTGTTTGTCCAACAGGGAAAATCTGATTCTTTCCACGTTTAAGGTCTCCGTCATTTCTATAATCCACATTTTGATTGTGGGGGTTATAGGGCCTTTGCAAAATTTTAGAATTAATTTTTTTCCCGTTATTATACTATAATCAACAAAGTTTCTTTGTGTTGTTGTAAATGTTTGATTTAATTCTAATGTTCCGAGTATTATTAATTTTGGATCCGGGTCCATTTGTGTGCTGGTCACTTTAGATATTATACTGAAAATATTTACCCAGAATTTTTTTATTTTTATACAGTTTGCAAACATATGAGATAAGTTAGCTTCTAAATGTTGACATTTATCACATATAGGTGAGATATGTTGAAAGATTTTATGTAATTTTGTTTTTGAATAATGTAACCTATGTATTACTTTAAATTGTATTAAAGAATGTCTGGCATTTAATGAACATTGATGTATGTGTTGTAAACTTTCTTCCCAAGTATCTTTCGTTATTATTTGATTTAATTATTTTTCCCATGTTTGTCTGTGTAAGTCCGTCGATGGATGTCACTGTCTAATAAAATATTATATATATAAGATATAAATTTTTCTGTATTAGGATGTTTATTCCAACATTCGTCAAGAATTTCTGAATTTCTAATTCGAAAATTTTGAGTATTCGATTTTACATAATCTCTAAGTTGAAGATATCTGAAAAAATCATTTCCTCAAAGTCCATAAGTCTGTTGCAACTCCTGAAATGTCAGAAAAGTGCCTTCCTTGTAAAGTTGTCCCATATTTGTCGATGATATTCTTGTCTATGATCAACCTCAAGCTCAATCCTGACAAGTGCAAGTTCAGGGTTCCAGTGGTCTCCTATGTCGGCCACATCTTCACCCCTGACGGCCTCAAACCGGATCCGAAGAAGTCTTCTGCCATCACAGAAATGCCTGCACCCACTGACGTGAAAGGCCTGCAACGTTTCCTGGGCATGGTAAACTATCTCGGAAAGTTCATACCTAACCTCAGCGAATTAAGCTCCACATTGTGGCAGCTGACAAAAAAGGACACTGCATGGTCATGGTTCCAGCAACATCAGGATGCCTTCGATGTTCTGAAATCAAAACTGACCAGTGCACCGACCCTGACTTTTTTCGACCTGAAACGTCCGGTGGTGATCACCTGCGATGCCTCGAAATTCGGGCTCGGCGCAGCCTGCCTGCAACCGTCTGATGATGGTACCCTACTACCCGTCGCGTATGCCTCTCGCACCATGACCGACACGGAGCAGCACTACGAGCAAATCGAAAAGGAACTGCTGGCGGTCGTCTTTGCCTGCTCCAAATTCCACGACTTCGTCTATGGCAACACGTTCATGGTTGAGACGGACCACTAGTGACAATCTTGAACAAGCCTATCCACGCCGCCCCAGCTCGTTTGCAGCGCATGATGATGCAGCTGCAGCGGTACGACTTCTATATTACCTACAAAAAGGGCAAGGACATGCATGTTGCTGACACACTCTCTCGTGCCCCTCGAACATCTTGCGAACAACACCCACACGAACAGGAGAATTTCACGGTTCTCGGTGTCGGTCTAATCTCCAGCAAGCAACTGCGCACGCTGGCCGCGCACATTGCTAAGGATGATACGCTTCAAGCCCTCTCTTCCATCATCAAAACAGGCTGGCCAGGCAAACAATCCAACACGCCCACTGAGGTGCAGCCGTACTTCTTGGTCCGCGATGAACTGGTGGTTCAGGATGGTGTGGTCGTCAAGGGCCATAAGGTAGTTGTACCTGCATCGCTACAAGACGAATACTTCAAAGAGGTACACAGCGGTCACCCAGGAGCCGACTCCACGCTGGCACGCGCCCGGGATCTGTTCTACTGGCCCGGAATGGCCACGTACATCCGGGACCGCGTAGCCTCCTGCCCCACTTGCAACAATCTTGCACCTCATCAGCAGCGGCAACCCCTTCTGCAACAACCTCCACCAGCACTGTCATGGTCGTCGCTGGCTGCGGACATTTTCGAATGGTGCGGTAAGCACTACCTCGTTCTGGTCAACTCGTACTCCAACTGGTTTGAACTTGACCAACTTACCTCCCTCACGTCGGAGATGGTCATCAGGAAGCTGAAAAGACATTTCTCAGACCATGGCATTCCTGTTATTCTGAGAACCGACAATGGTCCACAGTTCACCAGCCACTTGTTCAAGCTTTTCGCTGACCGATGGAACTTCCAGCACGTCACAAGCAGTCCCGAGTATCCACAGAGTAATGGACTCGCTGAACGCGCTGTCAGAAGCGCCAAGCACTTGCTGGAGGGAGCGCGCATTTCAAAGTCTGACGTCTATCTCGATCTACTGAATCTCAGAAACATTGCAAGAGACGAAATCTTGGGGTCACCAGCACAGCGGCTGCTGTCGAGGGTGACGAGGTCTCCGGTCCCCATCGCACAACAGCAGCTGGTTCCTCGGTGCTGAAGCCCGCCACTATCCAGCAACGTCTCCAAGAGAAGCACAATACCCAGAAACGGTCATACGACAGTTCCAGCAGACCACTCCAGCCTCTACTGCCGGGTCAGGTCGTCCGTCTACGAACTCCAACTGGTCATTCTCGTCTGGGCGTTGTTGTGCGCCCGACTGATGAGCCGCGATCGTACCTTGTGGACTGTGAGGGAGCGGTTTACCGGAGAAGTCGTCAACACCTGCTTGCTGTGAAGGAGCCCCGACCGCCGCCTGCCGATCCATATGCTCCGCCGCTCCAGTTCCAGCCGCCTTCCGCAATGTCTCCCGCCCGTCCCCGCATGCCTGGCACTCCCCCACGTCCATCTGTCTCCACTAACCACGGGGTTTCGCCCACCGCATGTTTCCCCCCTCGGTCACCACAATCCTCTCCCGTGCGGTTTTCACCTTCAGCCTCTCCGCCTCATCCTTCAGTTGAGGGAGGGGATGGTTGGGTCCGCACGCGTTCGGGCCGTGTTAGTAGACCACCAGACAGGTATGGCGAGTATGTTTAATATGCTTTTAATCTTTAGGGGGAAGGATGTAGATTGATGATGCATGTGAATCAATCACACTTAGCTAGCATCACTAACTCCACCCCATTATAACATTTATACTAACGCCCATTCCCAGCACCGTTAGTTGAAGCAGCCAGGATGAACTGACAACACCTCGCTCTGTAATGCTGCCAAGTTAATGTGCTGATTAAGGATGTGTGTGAATCTCATATGCTTTGAAGTGATTTACACCCTCCACCACTTATTCTCCTCCCCCTCTCCACCCTCCCCTCTCCTCCCCCCTCTCCCCCTCCACCTCTCCCCCTCCTCTTCTCTCCCCCTCCACCTCTACCCCTCCACCACCCCCTCCTTTTCTCTCCCCCCGCCAACTCTCCCCCTCCTCTTCTCTCCCCTCCAACTCTCACCCTCCTCTCCTCCCTCCCCACACTCACCCTCTCCTCTCTCTTCCCCTCCCTCCACCTTACTCTCTCTCTCCCCTCTACTCTCTCTCTCTCCCCTCTAATCTCCCTCTCCTCTCCCTTCCCCCTCTTCCCCTCTCCTCTCCCCTCTTCTCACCCTTTCCCCACCCCCACCCTTCTCTTCCCCCCTCACCCACCCCTCTCCCCCCCTCCCCCTCTACCACACCCCTACCCGACTCCCCCTTTACCCTCCCCGCTCTCCTCCCCTCCCCTCCCCATTCTCTTCCCCCTCCCCTCCCTCTCCCCTCCCTCTCCCCCCTCCTCATCCCTCTCCACACCC